>JAZGTI010000226.1:0-77841 GCA_036877585.1 Botia kubotai | reverse complement strand
TCTTGTACTGAATGCTTCTTTTGTGAACCTCAATTGTAAGTCGCTTTGGATAAAAGCGTCAGCTAAATGACTAAATGTAAATGTAAATGTAAGTTAAAATACCTAATTAGGTAGTTTGCTCAAATTAATAGTAGCAATATACATTACATTGTTCCAGAGTTTTTCTTGTTGTTAGGCTGTTTTTGCATTGCTATGGACTACTTTTCTAAGCAGAAGCTTTAAGGTAATCTACAAGTAATCCTACCTATGCAAACTTATACATGTGTTTGTATCTTTACACATGATGAGAAATCTGTCAGTATTGTAAATATAAGTAGCTAGGATGTTCTGTACAGCATTCCCAATTATATTAACAAGAGACTTAAGAAATGTTGCTCATGTTGATAGAAATACATGATATCTTACACTTCTGTACTGTGGGAACACTCTCTTTATTTGCTGCTGCTGTCCTATTCTAACCCAGTGGCATCGTCAGCCCCAGCAGAAGTGTCAACTATTGATGCTGGTAGTTTTGTGCTGAGATTGTCAGTCTCTTCTTACTGGTCTTGCAATCCATTGGTGAAAAAATATTGTACTGTAAAACAAAAAAAATCAGCATATCTTTTGTTAATGGTATTTTCAAGAAAATCTAAGTTTAATCTTTCAAATTCTGTCAATCCAGTGTACTGAATCTGTCCCCCCTTGGAAGCCTAAACAATTCCATTGGCTGAAATACCTTGTTTTGGGTGTTCTATTCAGGGCCTGACTGGAAACCATTTTGATGAGTTCTGTAGTGTCAACCATAAATATAACCATACAACAATAAAACAGGTGTCCTTATTGTATGATATATCTCATATAACCAAAGCAACAAATTATTTGTAATCAAATTAAACATTTCTCTTGCATTGTGCTTTTAGTTAGCAGGCTAACAAACCAGTCTGTAATGATATGCATTGTCTGGTGTTAGCATGCTAATCAGTGTTAAACATTTCTAGTGCTTGTTAACTTACATAATTAGTGATAGAAAGATATATCGTCCGTGTCCGATATATTAGCCAATATTTGGAATTTTTCACTATAAGCTGACCAATAAATGACCAATAAATCCTTTGGCTGCCATATTGTGCATTAGTGTTTTGCTCTCTAAGAAAAGCCACTCAGACATAAATCTAACGGATAATGTGACATTACGTTGTGTAACATGCAACAACACTTCAGCATGCACCAAAGTCTTATTCAAACAGTACAGTACAGTGATGTGTCAGATCTGCAGCCTATCAGCAGCTTCAGCAGGGGACACAGATGCAACATAAAACATTTAATCAAAATGGAAAACACTCTATCTCACAAACAATCACAAATCCAATGACAGGCTCTTCCTCAGTTCTGCTAACTAAGCACATAATGCATAATAAATGTTCATTTCTCATTTACTGTAATTATATTTTGTGTTAAACTTTGGCCAGTCACATCGCTTTCTTAATATTGGCATCCTAATATCAGCCATTAAAAAATCCAAATCAGTTTGCCAGGATGCTATAGTAAAATATTACATTTTGTGCTATATTATAAAAATAAAGAGATAATCAAAGTCAAATCAAAGATAAAAAAATAATCAAAGATAATAAATTTATATTCAAAGATGGTAGTGACAGTCATTGAAACTTCCACATCAGTAAACCATGAAACAGATGATGCACACTCTGAAACAACATAGAAAACTGCCAAATTTTCCACATTTTGTAATTAATATGATCACAATTAGTATAATTAGTATAAATAATTGCTTTAATTTGCTCATTGTTTCTGCTTAAATGAATACATGATGTTAGCTGACTGTATGCATTTTCCTAGCACTGTATATTTCTGCAATATGAACATCAATGAATATCACACCTGTGATAACAGATTTCTGTTAACTGTAATGCAGAAATATGCTTTTTCTGTAAAGCTGCTTTGAAACGACGTATTGTAAAAGCACTATACAAATAAATGTCATTTGAAGGACATGATTGATTGAGGTATCACTCATGTCCATCGTACATATAGTGGAGTTCAAAGCATGAGCAAGTGTTAGTAATGCTTGCCTTATAAAGAGCTAAAGAATGTGTTGAGGAGTTGTCTGTGGAGTTGAGTGTGGAGAAGATGCAAACATCTGTGCAATGAGTCATACACTCATATTAAAGCTCTAAACCTCAATCTTCTCAATGGGTGGCTGACATGAATGCCCTAATTGAAGACCACAGAATATACGACATTACTATAATGACACCAGGAAACAAGATCCTTTTAGAAAGATCTGCTCAAAAATACACTTCAAATGACAGATCGTTCAGTTAAGACTAAATTAAGGTGAGAAATGTTCCATCGGAGGGTGGCTGAATTGGTTTTCTCTGCCAGACATGAAATATAGAGTGGAGACTCTCAGTCAAAGCTCAGAGCACCCGCTGCTGAATTAAAAGATGACACTTGGAAAACTCAAGCGCTGCTGCATGGCTGCTTGTCGAACAAATCATAAATTGTGTACTGAAATATTTAATGCCTGTGCTGGAATTAATTCAACAGCCATTATGTACAATAATCGTCATCGTGTGAATAACCCCTCTGTGAATCTTCACTGCAGACAGAACACAAAGGCTGTGAAAAGACAAAAGTGTTGCTAATTTTTTTTCACAAATGTAGCAACAAAATACGGTTAAACTTTGCAGAAGGCAATGCATGATGATCCAATATCTGAACTTTAAATTTGACATAATAACCCAGTTGGTACAATGAATTTGCATTAGACATCATTTGACATTGTACAACCTCCTGCTTCTGTTTTTATAAATATGAATTCATTAATAATTTAGTATGGGTCAACACAGCCAGATCATGTTCTGTCATTGCAAAAATAAGTAAATAAAATTACACACACACACATATTCACACAGAGGAAATACAGAATGGTTTCAAAACAATAGAGCTATAATTATTGAAAAAGGTGACGCTTTTGCTGACAAAACAATATTACACTTCAAGCCTTATTGACGCTCTGTGTGCAAAGTGTTTAAATCAAATCCTCAGGTAAACTGTGACTAGTGGGGATGCGACAGCATTAATTGACTCCACAGCAGCCTCAGTTAATGATTAGACTGAATGATGTTCATCAAGCTAATCACTGCTAACATCCTCATAAACATCTGAAGTATGTTCCTCTGTTCTATTGTAATTAAAATAAGCGATCTCTTCAATTAAGGAAAGTTTTTTTTGTTATTATATAATTATGTTCAATCACGCAACCAGCCTTAACTTTGGCCACACACACAATGCAGCTAAATGTGATTGTCACTCCTCTTCTAGTAGCCTGATCCTGTTCTGTTTACACACAGTTTAATTTTTTATGAGAATGACAACTGTACTCTACGACTAAACTGAATTCAATTCCAAAAAATCAGGTAGTGATAAATGTATTTACAATAAATCCATCAATTGTGTACAGAACATGTGGTTAAGGGAATAGTTCACCAATAAATAAATATTCTGTCAAATCTACATGACTTTCCTCCTAGGAACTCCTAGTGACTGACAACTTTAGTCCCTTTATTATTTCACTGTATAGAAACAGCAGCACCAACATTCTTTAACATTTCTTTGTGTGTTTTACGAAAGAAAGTTAACTTTAAGGAAAGTTAAAAGGTTTGGAACAACTGAAAACAGTAGCAAAAAAATCACAAAAACAGAAGTTCATGTCTTAACTCATTTACGAATGTGGATAATGTCTCACTTCTCTGACTGTTGTTGCCCACAGCAGCCCTCTACAGTCCCACACAGACTCTCAGCAGAAAGCGAAGCATCCAGCAGTAACAAAGCTCTAGATGTTTTCAATATTTTTAGCTAAACTGATCATGTTTCAGCAGCCAATCAGACTATAGTACTCTCATCTTTGTTTATTAGTAAATTTAGTTTATTATTAAAGTACCACATAATCCTGCAATTAAAAGCAGATTCCATTTGGCCTGTGGTTTATATATAAGACACCTTTAAATGGCATTATCACAAATGTATTTTTAAAAACTGCAGGTTTGTAAAACATGTATGTAAAAATGACTGATACAGATTCAGGTGAGTGATCTTTTTAATTATTCTAAATAAAACCTCTGGTTCCAGATGCAATATTTACCAATTAATCCATTTAACACATAAATATCACAAGGATGCCAACACAACGCTGACGGCTTTGATTTATTTCCAAATTCCAAAAGGCCTCTCACATGTTGTCTGCCACAATTTTTCACGCCAGCTTTGTGATAGATCAAGCCTCAACAGGACCATCAAATATTTACGGTGAAAATCCCTTTTACTCAATCACAAATCCTTAGCAGACTCCAGCTCATCGGCGGGGACAGTGAAACCTGAAGGAAAGGCCACTGATGAAACCAGAGGAGTAATCCAGGTAAACAATGAGATAAACAATTAGGAAAGCATGTGTAATGATGATAATGGTTCATCTCTTACAGATGTTATACAGTATGTTGAACAAATTTATCTATCAGCAAATGTATCTGCAGAAATTAAAAGAATCCAGGGAATTGAGGGATATTTGAGACAGAAGTGATTGTACTATGAAATCAAATTATGGGAAAGAATTTAATAGGGTCCTATTATTATTTAATTTTGTTTTAGGTTTTCATGCTTCAGTTGCTGATAAAACATCATTTTTCACATATTTACCTTATTGTTGCACCTTTCTTCTCAGTCTGTTCAGCTCCTGGTTCTATGAAGCCTGCCTTCTAAAATACTGAATGGGCTCTGATTGGTTACTGTATTGTCTGCATAGTAACAACACACTACTACAGCGGACCTTCATTTCTTTTTAGCAGATTATCGGTTGGAGGGTTTATCTAACCTCAGGTTTTGTGATGTCACAAAACCCAGAAGAAGTTTGTTGTAGTCCCTACAAGCCATTTGTTGTAGTTCTTATGAAGTGATTTCTGTTAAAAAGTATATCTTTCTTTCTTTCATAAACTTTGACACAATTAATAATTGTTCATTTGTAAAAACTATTCTTTCTGAACTTCAGTGTCTTACTGATATCAATCATTTCCTGTTCAATATTCAGAAGTTTGACTCTTTCAGTCATAGTAAGGTAATATAGAGAAGACAGATATTATTATTGCTAAACACCATGAACAAGTGATTGGAATCATAGAGTCTTAAAGGCACAGCAGCATACAATGGCACATTTAATTATTAGGGTCAGAAAGAGACTGGTCATATAATTATAATAATAAGTTTTTTGGAAAAGGGTATCATCATTTGTTCATGCCTCCTAATTAAATGCCCTAAGGATGCAGTATGTATCTGCTGCCCTCTAGCCCATTTTGGTTCAGTGTGTGTCCAGTGTTTAAAAGAAAAACAATTACAGCAACAGAAAATTCTGCCTTCCTCTTTAAGTCACCTTGAATCAATGCTGAGTGTTAAATAATGACCTCAAGTTAATTGAAACATCCTCTTAGATGTATTAGAATGGATTTCTCCAGTGCCTCCAGTTGGCCTCACACACACATTTTAATGCTCAGATAGAAATTAATTAGGTTAAATACCTGTGTTGCATCAAGCAGACATCAACACATGACATTTCATTTTCATCCTCACAGAGCAAGGGTTTGCTGAAGATGATCCAAGACACTGTGACTTTGTAGAGGAAAAAATCAGTATGAAGCTCTGTGAAAACTAACTTTGCATTATACAGAGATCCCAAACATCTGGACCTTTATTATGAAATGTGCTCTATTGCACACCATGAAATGCTGAGGGTTTATTTATAGCTTTACTGCCTCCAAACTTGACAAAGATAAAATGCTCCTTCTTGACTCTGCAATGCAAGTATACATACAGTATAGCTCTTATATGAATAGTCCTGTTGTGTGTGAAAACAAACCTTCAGTGAATGTGCTGCTTGACTGTTGTATAAGTTCAAAATTAGACAAGCAATTACATGACTCCACTTAAAAGAACCCAGCTTGCACACTAAAGCATTGCCCTCTCTACCATCGGCCAGAGAACATTTCATGCTTAAAATTCATGGAAAAAATGTACTCAACTTGCTGAATTAAATTAAACACACACAAAGCAAAACAATATATATATATATATATATATAAAACCTAACACAGCTATTGAAAAATGAAAGTGAGCATTAAACACTTAACTGGGTCTTAAAGACCTGAAACACAGAGCAACAGCAAAGCTGCTCAGAGAAACACTGTAACCCAGTGGTACAGCATTCAGGTCACACAGATGTAATATCAAGGAATGGGTTGCAGTGATGGGTAAAGCACATGTTAAAAAAGCATCTCATCCATTTGGAAATTTGGGATGCAAAACACACTCTACAGTTTCAACATAATGAGAGTTAATGGGGAGCAGCCAGCTCTACCTCTCTGTCCATGTTTTCCATTCCACAGCAGATGGCCGTGTTTCCTTGCATTAATTTCCAAAAATAGAATGAACATGGATTTTCCATAAATGCACACAGGCAATTTAATTAACACTTCAGCTGTGTCCACTGTGTTCACTTGGTTTTTCATTTTGCTGTTTTCTTAAAAAAATTAACAATAACAATATTAACAAACATTAACAATAAGTAAAAAAAAAATATATATATTTTAAAACAATTTTTACTCTTACTCATTTTTTTCAGATGTGAGATCCAATAGTGTATGAATCACAGATTTTGCTCAAGTAACCAGCTGATAAACTGAATAAACTGCCTCTCTTTCTCGTCCACTGCATTTTTTCGTAAAGCTTCTCCTACTCTCTCAGCCTGAATTTGTTCTCCAAAAATGTTCTCCACTAAAAAAAAGAAACAAGTTCTTGCAGTAATATTAGTAGAATGTATTTTTAGTGTTAGATATCATAAATAAAAATGTTTATGAATAATAGGATAATGCCTGCCAAAAACGCTATTCTTTGTATTTGGTTTATCATAAACAGATGACTTACGGTCTGACTGTGACTAAACTACATTTCCCATAATTCTGTAATAGAATAACTGAGTCATAAGTTATAGGCTTAGCACTTTTGATCTACCCTTGGTTGCAGTAGACCCTCAAACCTTATATTTGTCAAAAAAGTAATATTGCTCGGTTTGTTTTCTGATCAAAATCACCTGAACATCATATGTTAATAATGACTTTTGGGCCTGCAACCTTCCCGCTGGGAATTTAAATCTGAAAGGATAAGGGTAGCTAAATTTATCGTGATTTCTGTTCCTAAGAGAAACCTGTTCCTCAGATCTGATTACCTAAAAAAAGGGGAAAAAAACAAAGTGCACAAATAAATTATAACATGCTAACTTGTGCTAGTTTTGCCATTTAAACTGGACCAGTTTCACAGTAAGTTATATAATAACACATATAAACTCTTTTAATCTAATGTATCTATGATTTGTTTCATTCTGTGGCATTTTGCTGTTTTCCAATATCTTACTCAATGAGTTTTAAGTATTTAAAAACCCATCCTAAGACCCCTGTATTGCACATAAGCCCTCATATGAAAGAAGATATAATGTGAGAATATTAATTTAGTTAACCTTCCAAGAAGTCAAGTAGCTTAATTAAAGATCACTTATTCATACATATTCATTCATGAACCATGCCCTCATAATAGTAGGATTTCTTTATTTAAAAACCGATTAGCAGCATATTCCTTTCAGTTAATAAGTCAGGCCTAATAAGTAAGTGAACATCACAACATCGGCTAATGGATACTGGTGAGAAATGCCTTCACCTAAAGTAGAACATATACATACACACTCCAGTTATAAATGTGAGATATTCTATGTGATTTTAATAGCAGTTATGCTTTTAATGGTTTACAGTATTTTTTCCACTTATAGAGCTGCAGTATCTTTCAATTTTCAGTTGGGGATCCTCATAGCTTATGGTTATACTGATGTTATACATATAAAACATGATGTAGATTTCCCAGTGTCCTACTGCAAAAAAATCTTTAATATTAATCAATGTAAAAAAGTACAGTTTTGCACTAAGCAAACCAAGCATGTGGTCAGTGGGAGAAACCACCTCAAGAAAAACCATTGAGCTCCAGTCTATATAATTAAATCCAATCAAACAATAGATTTTAGTCTGATGGTTTGTTATTCATTCATGCTAATAGAATTATGTCTGAAAGGCCCCAGACTGATTTTTACCTTGCTGAATAGCTTAAAACAGGAGACAGACAGTAACAGCAGAGTGAATGAATCCTGCTGTATTGTTAATGCTTGTCTGCTGGAACAATAATCAATGGTTTAAATTATGTGACTCTCTTCTCATTATAAATAGGCACATTTCTAAAGTGACGGGATCAGACACAAAGTAACAGTCATTATGTGTGCCTTGATAATTCTTACATAATTGTCATTGTATACAGAACATGTATGAAGGCACAGATATAAATGTATGCGTGTCGGTGAAAGAGCTGCTTCTTTAGAAATTGTTTTTAATCACATTTTAAATAGGCTGTCTTTTAAATAGAATTTAAATCACATTGCTTACTTTGATTTAACTTATGAATTCTTAATCCAGCAAAATTGGCAAGGCCTTAAAAAAATGTGCTTTGAAAAGTGTTTTATAATTTTATTTCAGAGAAAAATCCAGACAAAATCCACACAAGGGTGAAGAAACAGGTGAAGGTTAATGTAATGTAAATGAAAGTATGCAGCAGAATTCTTATTTTGGTGTCCCAAGAACCTGCAAAAGGAATCTGTACTTCTACTATCATTTTTCCCAATGTGATTTATTTGATTCCCACTAAATTTGGTCTGCATTATGACAAATCATTGAAAATGTTAAATTGTGAACTAAATTTTGTTACATTGAACAATGTTGCCATGGTAAAACTTGTAACAAAATAGGAAGCAGAAACTTATTATATCTTCAGCACCCATTGTGTGATCTAGATAAAATTTTAACTGTATGTCTGGTCATTGTGTCTGATCGCATTGATGTTGCTATTGTGGGTCACAGTCAATTGATATAGTCCTCTTATATTTTCCAAAATTACTTCAGATCTGCTCATATCAATTCCAAGACACTGCTAATGTTACATTGTGTAGGAATTCTTGATGTCCTAAATATTGTTACAGTGACAACACATTAATATTAATAATTAAATATTAATATTGGTGTGTTCAGGAGCTTTAAGACACCTGGTATGCAACCATTAGACATGGTCAAAATTAGTGTGTAGAGCCTCCTTTTGACTAAATGGGTCAAGTTTTACCTATAACCACCAGAATAGGGACAATTTATGTCTTCTTTCCCTACAGCCACAAAGGTGCTTTGGCCCACCTTCACTGCAATAAAGTAAACAAGCAATAAATACTGAACTTGTGCATAGAGTTTCACTCTTCTCATTACAGGCTGATTTTTGTCTGGCTAGATCTACATAGACTATCAAACGATCAATGTACATCTTTCTCTCCAGTCTAAGATAGTGAAAAGTTTAGTAGGTAGAAGAGACTCAGTAAGTGTTGTTCGAATCTTTAGTCATGGTAAACTTATTTAAATTGACACAGGAGCTGTGTGAGAGTTACAGTAAGTTGAGTTTCAGTAAGTTGTACTGTTGCGTATCAATTGTTCAGCCTCTGAAACATTGAAAATAAGAGTTTGCAGTAGACAAATTCTAGTAAAAATGCAGTAGACAAATTCTAGTAAAAATTAAATACAACCTACTGTATAGAATGCACACTTGTCCCTCACAGCCTAATCTGCAGTTGATTCAAATAAAATAAAAATAACTTCTATAGAGAGGGGCTGCCCGATTCTGAAAAAAAAAGTGATATGCGAAACAGTACTTCTTTGTGTAAATTACATTAAAATACAGTAAAAATAATGAAATAATGAAAATAATATAACAACAGTACGTTTCATATTCTTTCTGGAAAAACATCTTGAACAACTTGAACGTGAACAGTCACGTTTTACTGTTACAGTAAATATAAATAAATCTGACAAAGCTGTGGATGCCTCAGGCTGACTCATCTTCTCAGATAAGACAGCTTGTTAAATGCCTCGCATACGTATGAGCTTACACATGCACTCATGCACACACACACACATAATATAACTAACATTCACACATTAGTCTCTATCTAAAACTCTGACTACATGTAACTTTGTATTTTTAAGTATGAAAATCATTCAGGTATGGCAAACCATTGCTAACACACAACTTTTATATACAACACACACACTCACATATATAGATCTGTCTATACAGTATAACCTATATTAAATGTGCCACAGATTCTGAAGCTTATTTAAAGTTAAATTAATGCAGGTACTTTAATTGAAATAACTGAGAATTCTGCTCAAAACATCACGTTTGTGATTAGATTTTACATTGCAGTTTTTTTTGCATGTCTATTTCCATTTGATACTATGTGCATTATCAACATGCATTAACAGACAAATGTAGTGATGATGTATGTAGTCTCAGGTAACACACAGAAACTTGACCAATCCAACCTTAAGTGCTATGTGTAGTGTTAATGTAAATATGGCCTAAGCATTTCTAGCATTTCTGAAAAAAACATTCACTAAAGTATAAATCTTAGGGAAACGTCTTTACCTGCAGCATAAAGTCATTCAGATACACATGCAAGTGTTGAAGTTTTTCGTAGGTATACACCCATTTCACAACCACACAGTAAATTTTGTGATTGAAAACCACGTTTAACTACAGGTGTGAGTCCTAAAATGTCATACAGCAGTGTACAGTGGCAGCCTGAATACTGTCTGTATAAACAAATAACTGAAGTCAAGTCCTTTTGGAACACCTGTAACCATTGTGACATTAACTAAGGTAAATATTCAAGCTGGTAATGCCCATACACCAGGGCATTTTATCACATACTCCACAATATTATTTAAGGGTTTAAAGTCCAGCCACGGTATAAGTTCATCTATAGATAGTAGCTCTGATTACTTGTGTATAGAACCTGCATTTGTTTCATGTAGTTTGTTTTTAGAATCTGGTTGTCACTCTTGCAAATAACTAAACTGTGTGTAAATGCATCAGTATTTAGGAACAGAATACATGATTCCATTGGATTATTTAGATAAGCAACAGCCCTCACGTTCATTCATTTCTAGCGCACAAACAGTACAGGATGAGATATGCATATGAGATTTATATTTACAGCTGAGAAGTTTGCTGAAAGTATAAAATATAGTAATAGTACTGGCTGTCTCAGCAAACACAGTCATGATCATTTAGAGTGGTTGAATGAGGTAACTAACCCATTAACACAATCAATGTCTAATGATGTAAAGGCAATCCATGTGGCCTCAAATCTATGAGAGACTTTATGGGAGACAAGTGAGATAAAAATCGATGCATGAAATGCACAAGCTGCCTTCGCCACAAGAATACTGCTGAATGAACTATATACGTTAAATAAACTACATCATAAAGCATCTATGGCTGGTGTCGATGTGATGATGTGATCATCTGTTCACAGTTTTGTGTGCTTGGAATCCCTAAGGCACAAGAGTGATGTTGTTTAATACATTATATTTTACAAGACTGCTGTAGGATTAATGAGCTAAATCTAAACAGTATCAATAAAGACACTGAATTATGTCTAAATAAAGATAATTACAGAAGTGAAACAATATTTGCAACCTGTTTTACCTCTGTAATCTTGCATATTTCTAAACAAAATAGGATATTCAAGGCGGGAAAATGTTTTACTTAGTTTTTAATTACACAAAAAATTGATACGATGGGAAAAGTGGGTGTTATGTAGAAGAAGGAAGGAAGGAAGAGAGATACATGACATCAGCTGACAAGAAGGGTTGTTTCAGAGCTGGAACATGTTATTACATTTTAAAAGATTGCAAAGATATTTTTAAATAGAATAATGTGTGTAAATGAATCACACACAATCGGACATGTAATGTGCACTAAGGAAGTTAATAGGGTCAATTTTTTTTCATGTTGATAATCGGTTTAAAGTTATGACAGTTTTAAATATATTTAAACTCTGAACTTCATTATTTAAAACAAATCTTAAGATAATTCAGGAACTTGGATGGTGACACTGATAATGCATTGAAAAGTCTTTTAAACATTTGGGGAGAGAAATAATCCATCACTCATACTGCATACTGTATTAAACTATACTGGTTTTAAAACACTTCAGTATTAAACAGAATAAAGAAATCTAATAAAATATGAACATTTGGGTGATATTGTCATTAATAAAAAGTTGGTATGAATAAAACATTATTTATAAGGTATTAAAATAAAATGTTACACATTTGGTGAAAGATTGTGGCATGGTTTAACATGTCAGTCTGTGTGTTAAGGACCTTGAGGGATTGTCAGTTACTGAATCAAGAGAATGTGACCGGCAGGCTGTGCTACACTCACCAGGAAATGGCCTGTGAATAATTTAATAATCGGTTCTGCTGATTTCATCTCATTTTTTGTATGCCCTGCAGAACTGTGGACTGGGTCGCTGATCGGCCCTCGCATCACAGACATCATCCCACCGGAAATAGGAAAGAGGAAAGAGTATGTGCAATATCACATCTTCTAGAATAATAAACAATCACTGTACAACCCCAAACTCATAATAAAGCAGAAAAGGCTTTTGTATGCAGTAAAAATCACAAAGGTCTCTACCTAACACTGTTACTCCAGGGCCTCTTTAAAGGGCAAAGTTTTGCATATGGTGACAGAATAAATGTGAATCCTCACAGATGAACCTCTTTCCTCATGTCAACAGAGATTCAAAGCAGAGTTGAATCCGGCCTGCATGTCATCTACGAGATTACACCACTTACACTCTGTGATGGAGATTTTTTTAAATAGGTTTTATGGATTTCCACCACGGTAGGCAGAGCATGCCTTACCAGGGTACAGATTCTTATGTGCTTTGCAAACACGGCACACAACTGTAATTTTCTGCACTTTGAACATAACCAATAGTTTTAGCCTCTCCAGACGCTTTATCTCTTGACAGCTATAATATGATGAAATAGAACAAATATGGAAATTTGCCTCTCTAAATTTTGTATTCAATTATTGTGCTGTACTTTTCCATTAAACGTTTGAGAAGGTTCCTGTACAACACTTTATGTGCAAATTCTTTTTCTCCTTCCCATGTATATCTTTAGAATGATCACCGAGATTCTGGTGAAGAGATGCATAGACAGCATTATTCTGCTCTGTAATGTATATATGTGCACTTTAGTCTGTAGCCTGAAATCACATCAAACATTAAACATTACTGTTTTAAATTAATTTGTTTCTGACAGTATATGTTGGCAACTAAACTTTAAAGACAGGGTGAACGATTTTTTCCAAAAACACTTTGTTGCTGGTCAAAATATATGTAAATACAGATATACCTTCTGTGGAAGGCACAGGACCATAAAATGTTAAAATGTCCATCCAAATTCAATGATAGGATGTCCTACTTCCCTGTCAAAGTATGTATTTGCATACCTCCCTTCACTATTGATAGAGGCATGGTTTTGGAGACCGCTCGAAATGAAGGGCAGGATCTTATGCTTTCAAAGATAGCTTGCTGTTTTCACCCTCCCCGAAAACCCAGAAAAAGTCTTTAATAGGTAGGAAACCACAGAATAATCTGCATATAATATTCACAGCTGGCATTTTTTTATATGAATTTAGTTAAGTTCAGGTCCAATAACACTGAAGAAGAACACCAGCATACTAGTCATGATCAATGAGATTTATGCCATCAGTATTAATATTATTAATCTCTCTCGCTCTGGCACTCTTACACCACTGAGATGTTATAATGCAGTGAAATGGGATTGTGCACACAGTTAGTCATTAGGTAAGTAGGTAAGAGTTGGTAAGTAGGTGTATTATCAAAGTAATAATAACATTCAGTAACATTAACATGTGTATATGAGTGTGAGAATGAGTGTAGACTGCACTTTCAGTTGCAGAAATGGCAAACTCTCTCCTATCTGAAGTTTTTATGATAACTATTCTTATGTAAGAAGCCATTAAATATAACGACATATTATGCTGCCTTGTTACAGAGATATTATGGTTAATAAGTTCAGTTTTGCTACTGTTGCTATGCTTTACTTTGGGTTACTGGCTGTTATATTTCACTGTCTGCTTTGACACATTGAGTCAAACAGGTGATGGGCCAATGTTAGACTGATGCACAAAGAAAGACTTGAGGTTATATTCAATTTTGCAGACAGTGGAAAGTCTGTCTTCAAATTATGCTGGATTGAACTGAGACAATTAGGAGATATTATGAAAGAATAGCTTAGTCAGAGGCACATTGTGTAATGCAAGGGTGATCTTTTGGAATATTTGTTCTCTCTCATTTAGATTAATAGGGGCAGATATTTAGGCTGATGGGTTTGCCTTATATTGATTTATACAAGTTCAGGGCTGTAGCTGTAAAAGTGACACATGGGAACAGGATGTGCAGGGGCTCAAGGGCACACAACAATACAAATAGTATTGGTGTACAGGGCCCAGTGCAATATACAGTCAGAAGTGCTGGAATTCCTTGCTACAGCCTGTGATATTCAACACAGGCAAATATAAGCTAGAGCTTTCAGTAAGAAAGCAACCTGTGAAATCTGATGAACGAATAGTTTATTTTTTTAAACAGTAGACAATCGAAAAACCTTAAATATATTGAAACACCAGAATTATTTCCATTCTTTAGTTCACATAGCTTTTTTGGTCCATAACTAGATTTTTATAAGCAGCCTAACTAGATTTTTATATTTTCTGAAGAAATAGTAAGTGACACGCTTTTTGTGCAGTCACTGTAGGATGCCAGAGTGTTGCAGGGCAATGCTGTGCCATCTCTGAAGTGTTCTGAGTGTTTTCATCTGCACTTTTAAGCAGTTGTTAGATGTTTTGGCTGGTTTCTAAGGCGTTCTGGATGGTTACTAGGTGGTTGCAAAAATAAATTGCACACCTCTCGTAAAATGAGCTGCATTATTGGTAATATCGTTCATGTCTGTAGCTAAACTGTGCAGTACAAATTATGTGCTAAAGTTTTATATTCAAGGTCAGACAAACCTTTAACCCTAAGAGATGTAGGGATGCTAGATACAAGCACCATACATAATATTGATTTTTGTCTGTATTTTAAAGGCAATAATTTGAAAAACAATCAAATGTCTTGTGTGACTTAATTGATTTCCTGAATTCTTAATTTCCCAAGGCTGCTATGGTAAACAGCTTTGCTAGTATTTCACATAAATGTACAGATCACAAGTGGCGTTAATTAATTCAATGTTTAAAAACCAGATTGATTAAATGTCAGAGTTTTGCATTTGGGAATGTAGATTTGAGGTACAATGTACAGCATGTATGACAAATAGACTGTACGTGAAATCCCTCAACAATGCTTCCAATTAGTGACAATAAAGTCAGACACATGCCTTATAATGAAGCTTAATAAATGAATCTACATAAATGAATATATGATGTTAGCTAACTCCATGATTTGTATTATCTTACAACTGTACATGTCTGCAATATGAATATTACATTGACAGTCACACCTTTGATTACAGATTACTCCTAATTATGAAACCTTTGGGTCATATGTTCATTGAAGGATCAGTTCCCCCATAACAAACTTCTGTCATGATTTACTCACCATCATTTCAAACCTTTATGCTGTTAAGAAAATGAGCTTTAGCCACTACATTTAAACTCCCATAATATTTGGAAAAGCCTAATCATTTATCTCATTAAAATCAGCCAGCTTTACCTTCATTTTGATGTGTTTAGCAAAAGAAGGAAATTTGGTGTGTATAAAGTTACCCTCTGAGAGGGAGCAGGGCATTTATATGATTGAAGACTTTGTTCTTGATGTGGCCGCTCCCATTAGAAAAGCTCCGGGGGGTTTTTAAATCATCCGCCACTCACAGCAAAGCGTGGACCCAGTGTTCCCGAGACAATTTAGGTGATTCTCATGTCTAATTGGCCATAAATCTGCATTTAGCATGACCAACGCTGGGGCTGACACTCATTTGAGATCTTCAATTATTGCTTGCAGAGGGAACATGGACAATTTCTGAACTCCTGCATTAATGCATTTGGCTTCTTTTTAAATCCACTTTCTCATGCTGGATATCTCTTTTCTTAAAAATGGATTTGCATTACCTTGAGAATTTATTTGAAGAGTGCAGTGTTCTTTGCTGGGTTATTTCCTTCTAAAACAGAAAGCTTGGGGGGGGGACATATCAAAGCGGCCATCCCCTTTCTTGATTATGTCACAATAATGATCTGTAATTTGCTAGTTGCTAGTTTGTAGTTTCTAGATGTGTAAAACTTTTTTAATGAGAAACATGACTAAGTGCATCTTTGTTAGCTGAATTGTGAGGCACCAGTTATTGAGTCATTCAACACGGCATCAGTTTATTCACAGCTAGCACAGAAACTGTCACATCTGCCACAGCTCTTTGCAGTAAGTGATGGGTAAAGACACCATTTCACTATATTTATATCATGAGTGAGACAAGTGACTGTTGAATCATAAATAAGTGAATGTTTGTCCTTCAGGCCTGGAAGTGTAAGACAGTGGAAGTTTCTGTAAAGTGCTATTCTAGCCCTTTCATGTAATTACAGTTGTACGGAAACAATTGACAGAAGACTTTGGAAGACTGTTTTTTATTGTAAAAGGTCTTTTCATTCATTTCCAGCACAATTTTCACAGTCATGAACTTGCATTGAAGATAATAGACATCATTTAATAATTTTCATATGGCATAACTAAACCAAGTCAAATCAGTATTCAATTCAACAATCTAAATCCAGCTTAATTTATTTGGGGGAAAAGTCTCTCGCCTCTCTGATTCCATAAGAAGATTCTTGTGCTTTTCCACAATTTCAATGTCAAGACTTATTTAAGCACAATTAAAATCTGCCTGCTCTGTAACAAGAGAGCAACAGAGAAAAGCTGATGTAAGTCAAAGGTTTCTGTCAAATTAGCCTGTGCAGCTGTGAAGCATAAGAGGCTGGTTCCATTTAATTGCCTTTCTGACTGGAGTCTATACTTTGGAACAAAAAGATAGAAACTGACTTATTTTTAGCATGTTCTAGGTTTTGTTGGTGAATGTTGATGAATTTAATTCTAAGATCTAAAAATAAAAAGGCTGGTGACTTTAAAGATTGAACACTCACCCTCTCTTTACTATGAATGAAGTCTTCACACTTGAAAGGCATCTGAGATGAGTTTAAGGTTTGCAGGAGATTTGAGGCACCTCACACCAGATGGAATATAATTTTAAGGCTGCAGCACAAAGCGGTGAAAGTAAACACAGTAACAGGTCACTGTAAGATCTGATCTGTTGTGGAGTCGTACGTATGACGGTGTACATTTTAGGACATCCTCAGACCTCAGTCATACAATGAAAAGACGTCATGCCTCTGACCAAAAGGCTTCAGTCACTGCACAAAACGGCACTGTGCCTCTGACTGAAAGGCTTCAGGTTTCAGGAAAACCAACTTCAGGTGTCAGGTCCCTTACAATTAGGCATTGGGCGAAATGGACTCAGATTAAAGGGCATCAGACAAAAAGATATGGAGCGAAAAGGAGTCAGGTGGAGTGTGACGTGTCGCGCTGCCCCGTCCCATGTGACGTCACATGCACGCGGTTCAGAACAAGCAAATCAAAGTGCGTGGAACGGTTAAGGAAGCACGTAAGCCACTCTTGATGTGTTTTATCTTAACAGTTTTAATTAAATACTACACAAATTAAATTGTATAAAGAGGAGAACAGGCATTTCACGAGTAGTGTGCACACTCGTTCTGCCCCCTCACCCGTTCCATGCCACTTTGCTTGTTCTGAACCGTGTGCGTGTGACATTACATGGGGCGGGGCAGCATGACACGTCACACTCCACCGTTTCGCCCGATGCCTAATTGTACGAGACCTGACACCTGACATTGTTTTTCCTGAGAGCTGAAGCCTTTCAGGCACGATGCCGTTTAGTGCAGTGACTGAAGCCTTTTAGTCTGAGGCATGCCTTTTCATTGTATGAATGAGGTCTGAGGATGTCCTAAAATGTACACCGTAATACAATACACAGATGCATTTTCAGGATGTGATGATCCTTTAGTGATTTGCCATGCCACAGATTTACCATTGAGGGGCTGACATACATGATGTGAACAATATCTCTGCTGAATAGACCAGCATATGTTATGTTGGGTATTATAATACTGTTGCCCAGTACTAAAAACAGCCATTACATTTTAATTCTGTTGGGTAATGTTTGCAATTGCAGTTTCTCTAGAATGATTGTCTTGCATCACAAGCATCAAGCCAGCCTACACCAGCATGGAATTTAATGGTGGTCTGAGCTGTTTTTTTTAATTGGGGAGAAATTATATTCTTTGGATTATTACCATTAAATTACCATTAAAATATCAGCATTCCATATGGTATAATATTAAAATATATTACATTTCATAGACATGTATGATGCTACACATCACCACAATATTGCAATATCTGTGAAAATCTGTCTAGTAATTCATGGGTATGTTTTAAGACAACAGCTAATTCATTTTTAACAAGCATTTACTTACAGAATTTTTGAAGGCAGCAGATGGCAAACTGGCTACTGTGGAGAAAATCAATCATTATGTCCACAAGGGAAAAGTTCATTTTTACCAGTGTAAACTCACTCTGTAAATTAGGGAAGCAGGAACATCAAGCTGAATTTCAATGGAGTGATTTCAAGAACCTATCTCAGTTTACCTAACACTGCTCCTGCCTGTAAGCACATGCACCTGAGAGAGATGGTATTTGAGGTCAGTCCTGTGGTGATTGCAGACCAAAACAACCACTTTAAACAGCATCATTAGTGTCCAACATACAGACCCATGCTGGGAAGGCAAAAGTATGAGACATCTGAAAATGCTTCAATTTATCATTTTCTGCTTTAATAATCTTCTCCTCACAAATTAAAGGATAACAGTATATTTCAAAATGAATTTCATAGTGTCTTCTAACAGGAATTTTTAAGCTTTTGTGCAAAGCAGTCACAAATTCTTTAATTAGTAAAGCATAGAAATACTGCAAAACTCTATATGTCATACTAAAAGTTATAGTCACTTGGGTCACAGCAAAAATATTTTTAAAACAAAATCAGTTGCATTGGGGTGAGTGTACATTAGAACGTTGGAAGCAGCTAGAGTTTCCAAAGCAGGTTCGTGGACAACTGGTAAAATTGGTACTGCAGCCACGTGGCATCGAAAGCTTTGATTTTATATTCAGTATATATTCATGTCCTGATATCACATCCTGACATATCACAGTGTTCGCAAACTGATTTGAATGCAGACTGATTTGAATCCTATTCTTTTGGACCCCATGTAACTTAATCTGCTTACTAAAGCCTTGGGGCATTACAATGTTTAATCCATGTTACATTGCATGTGACATATTGAGCTCATATCATGTCCTTTTAGAGTTGTTTGTTTTCTGAAATATTTCAGAGGTGAAAAGTCTTATAACAGACTATGCTGAATATAGACACTTACCTTCTGGTCATGAACTGACAGAATTTTCCACAGCAATTCGTTAAAAAAGTTATAAAGCTTTTGCTTGTTCTCGTTCTCTTCTCATTAAGTAAGAACACTGCTGGCAATCTGCTTTGGGTGTCAGTCTTCTGTGACCTATAATATATAAGAATCAATTTGCAATGGATGACTTACTATAAATTAGAAGAATTCCATTGTGAATCTCTTTTTTATAACAACAGAAAACAGCACGGGGTTAACAAGAGGTTGAAATGAGGGCTATTATTTCTGTTTATTACGTCAATAGTACATTGATGACCACAGCACATAAAAAGGTTGTTTAAAGAGAAGCTCAAGACCTTTTATGCTTCTTCCATTCTTACTTTGATTCCTTTTTGCATATTTTGTGACATAATCTTTAACCACAGGTGGATGTTAATTGATTTTTCTGCTTTGATGTATTTAAGCTGCTGTCATGGCTTTTTGATTGTGTATTAGTGGTGCTTGTGAAGTAAAGCATCACGATTTATCTCTTGCATACTTCTTTTTGTGGACAAAACTTCAGTATGTAACTTGTCTTGCACCATTTCTTGTAGACCCATGAATAAGGAGTCAAATCAGTGGGCTTATTGAGGAGGGGGTGTTCCTTAATATAACATAATGTACTAAATTATGTTACATTATAGCTCTACATCAGAATATTGTAGATACTTGGCGGTGGGCTCATATTGCTCTGATTATAAAGCAGCAACAAATGGTAGCATTTCAACTTTATAGCCACACATTAGCAACCAGTTACAGTACCCTAGCAACCACCCCATTGACTTCTATTCAAAATGGTGAGAGGCATCAGAACATTGTAGGTGACAGGTGGGTGGCCTCTTTTGTCAGGCTGGCAAGTATTCTTTAATTATCATCATGGAATCTGTCCAGCCGTGTCCTAACAACTATTTAGATCACCAGAGCAACCAACATAAATTAGCCATATCTCATCACCAGAACATCATAGAGATATGGGAGTTGGCTCTTTTGAATTAAATACACAGATTTTTATTTTATCAGTCAAAAGCAATAAAACTAAACATTAATTAAAATTTAATATTTATAATTATTTAAGTATCATTAAATGTGTAAACTTTTTTATCTTCACTCAAGTACATTTTTGATTAGATACTTTGTGTAATATGACTGTTATGATGCAAAGGTGCAAGCCATAACTGAATGGCCACTCCCTAAAATGGTCAAGGAATTACAGTGGTTTCTGGGGTTTGCAAATTTCTACCGAAGGTTTATCCACAACTTCAGTTCAGTAGCAGCACAGCTCACATCGTTAGTAAATTGTCAATCAAGCCGGCTTGTGTGGAATGAATTTGCAACCAGGGCATTCACAGAGTTTAAAACACGTTTCACCACTGCACCCATTTTACACCACCCAGACCCAGAGCTCCCCTTTGTGGTAGAAGTGGATGCCTCCAATTACGGGGTGGGGGCCCAACGCCACGGCTCACCCCTCAAAATGTTTCCTTGCGCCTTCTTTTCCCGAAAATTATCGTCAGCGGAACAAAATTAGGGGGCTGCCCCCCCTGTTTACTGTTATCACGGACCACAAGAATTTTGAATATATTAGGTCAGCTAAACGCCTTAACCCACGCCAGGCTCGCTGGTCCCTCTTTTTCACCCGCTTTGATTTTACCGTGACTTATCGCCCTGGCTCAAAGAATGTCAAAGCTGATGCGTTATCTAGGCAAGAGAACACACACCCAGGTCAGAATGTCCTGAAACTATCCTCCCGGGTAAATTGCTACTAGCCCCTGTACAGTGGTATCTCCACACAGAGATACAGAGAATCTCACGTTTGTTCCAGAACCATTTAGGGGAAGAGTACTCACTCAGGTTCATGAGAATCTCAGCTCCAGGCACCCAGGCATCGCAGCCACTTTGAACTTGTTAGGAAACACATATTGGTGGTCGACTTTCTCACAAGACACAATAAAGTTCATTCAAAACTGTGCAGTTTGTCAAGTTTCTAAGAACCCCAGACACCTTCCAGCCGGACTATTACAACCCCTACCCACACCCTGTCGACCCTGGTCTCACATAGCGATCGACTTTATCACGGACCTACCGAACTCACAAGGTCATACTACAATATTGACCATAATAGATCGCTTCTCTAAGGCATGTCGGCTGATTCCTCTCCCCAAGTTACCGTTTGCACTCGATACCGCTGAACTTTTGTGTAACTATGTATTCAGGTTCTACAGTCTGCCGGAAGACATTGTGTCAGATCGGGGCCCACAGTTCACCTCTTGAGTGTGGGCCTTGTTTTTCAAGAATTTGGGTGTTAACATTAGCCTAATAAGATTTTTGATTTCCTATTGTAAACAACATCAGGGTGACTGGAGCAGGTTTTTGATGAGGGCTGAATATGCTCAAAACTCCCTAGTTAAGCCCTCCACTGGAATTACGCCATTTAAATACGTCTTGGGATTCCAACCACCACTGTTCCCGTGGTCCGGGAAACCCACTGACCTCCCAGCAGTGACGGATTGGCTCCGCCGAAGTGAGGAGGTATGGAATCGGGCCCACACCCACCTTTTGCATGCAGTCCGTCGTCAAACAATCCAAGCCAACCATCATCGACGACAAGGTCACAACTACGCCGCTGGTCAGTGGGTCTGGCTTTCGACTCAAGACCTCCGCCTATGTCTCCCTTGCAGGAAATTGAGTTCAAGGTATGTGGGTCCCTTTCAAATCCTAAGAATGATTACTCCTGTATCTGCCCATCTAGATCTCCCTAAGATCTTTTTCTCACACATTCCATGTATCCCTGCTGAAACCTGCTGGTGCACCCGTGGAGGGTCCAGATCGGAGTCTCCGGGAACAGCCCCCCCGATCATGATTGACGGCGAGGAGGCCTACTGAGTGAACCAACCAGACGCCGGGGAGGGAGACTCCAATACCTGGTCGACTGGGAGGGGAACGGTCCGGAGGAGCGCTTGTGGGTAGGCGCTGGTGATATCCTAGATCCCACGCTCATTGAGGAATTCCATAGAGCCCATCCGGAAAGCAGGGACTTTCCAGGGGACCCTTACACTACATCCGGTTAAACTCACAGAACCCTTACCGGAACTATTTAAGCGCAGATGCGCGAACGCTCAGTGCGATGTCTTGTATTGCCTTGTCAGCGTACACTTCAGAGCGATTATCTCCTGGTTGTCTTTTTGGTTTCGATTTGGATTGTTTATGGTTTTTTGATTGCTTGCTGCCTACCCCGGTGGACTATGCTTTGGATTACGGATTTGGATTTGTTTGCCGCCGGCCCGAACTGTGAGTGTTTACTGTTTAACGATTGTTTGCTGCCTGCCCCGACCTCTGCCGCTTTTCGACCTGTGATTATTGCCTCGCCTCTGAAAGTACTGTTCGCTGTTTTGTATGACCCCTGCCTGTTGTTACGCATTAAAATGCGCTGCATATGGATCGTCCTGCCTCCGCGTCTTCGTCACAATGACACAGTAGCCATACTTTAGTGTTTTTAACCCTGTTGTTGCTGTCCGACTTTGACTTGTATTGCAGGTCATGTAACATGTTATGAGGTTAAATAACATGTCTGTATCAGATATAAGGGTCTAATAATCTGAGGACTGCCCATGAAGTCATTCTGTTTCCTGGCCAGACACTTTAAGCCTTCAGTGATACTGAATTGTCATAAGGTATATGATTTTCCTTCAGTTTCCATATTGAAGTACATTGTAACTTAAAGGACAAACTGAATTGCCTACAGTGATTCATTCTCTTCACTTCTTACTCTGGGGTCACAGGAGTACTGAAGCCAGCTGCTTGATTCTGATTCTAATTGATAGACATTCTAACATGTTGATTAGTTTTTTAACTACACTTTTTATTAATAATTTCAGCAATTTGACAGCTAACAATAGCACTCTTACCAGGAGATGTCATGGGCAAATCACATAAAAAAATAAATAAATAAATATATATATATATATATATATATAAACACACACACACACAAATATATATATATATATGGTGTATGATTTTTATGACTTACATAAAAATATTTACTGACCCGTCAACATCCTACCAAATGTCACAACAACTCTAGTGTTGGTTATTTCACAGTCTACAGCACAGTTTTCTGAACATCTTGCTTTCAATCCAGGCAAACAGAGAATCTTTGGATCTTTGGCTGACTCAGAGACCAATGAGACACTAGATGAGGTGTGGAGGAAAGCCTGGGATGAACTGGACAGACTCTGTTGTGCCGTTTCCCCAGGAGAGGACAGTTCAGGGCTTAGAGGTGAACTAATCACACAGGAGCACACTGAAGTGCTCCCTCAACCTGACTGACATGCTCATGTGAGTGTAACAGATGTTGAGGGATTATCCCCCCTCATCAGGACCCAAGACTGAACACAAGCTCGACCAAGACAGACAGAATGAGAAGCACAAGGAAAGCGGAAAACAGTGTGAGCAACAAGGTGAGAGACTCGAATGCAACATTGTTCTTTCTTTGAAGCTTCTTCTTATGTGTGTCATCCATGTGGTGATGAAGGTGGGAGTCGAGTTTTTAATCCCGTCCTGTGAAGAGGATTTACATGATCAACAGGACTGCCTTCTAACAGCATTTAACTATATATCATAATTGTGTTTCACTGATATTAACTGATATTTGTGTGTTTAAGTTTATTAATACTTATGAGGAGAAAGTTTGTGAAAGTATCCTTGCAAATAGAAAAACAGTTTGTTGAGGTGAAGTCTGTTACTTTTAAACAGACTTTTAAAAGACCTTTGCCTGCAGGATGATAAAAGTTGAAAACCTACCAGAAAGAAAGAAAAGAAAGAGACCTATTTGTCAGATATGGTAACCCATACCCGAAATGTGACCTCTGCATTTAACCCATCACTGGTGAGGAGTGAACACACACTGCAAGTCGTGAACACACACACACCCGGAGCAGTGGGCAGCACATTACTGCGGTTAGCAATTGGGGGTTAGGTGCCTTGCTCAAGGGCACTTCAGTTGCAACCCCCCAGTGCTGGAATCTAACCAGCAACCTCCTGATTACAAGTCCAACTCACTAACCAGTAGGCCACAACTGCCCCCTACCACAGATGTACACTGAAGCTGTCCCAAACATATAGAATGTCATACTTTATGATACTTGGTGGCAGGCTCTTTTGACTTGGGCCGGTAAGGATCCACCTAGCAGCAATTCTAGACACCCTGGCAACCATCCAGAGCATTTCTGCAGCTGTATTGCATAAGCATTAAGTTACTAATGAGTTGCAAATTTACATGTGCAGAATAAAGTTATTAATGCAAAGTTTCCTGTCAGATTCACAACAGAAGCAGCATGCATAAATTCAACATCTAATGCTAATGAATCTGGAATATTCTAAATAAAGGAGCACATTCCCACAGTTAGTTTGCATAATCTGCATAAACACACCTACATAATCTCCATTTCTAATCTCTTGTTCCACACAACTTCCATTCGTCATTGTAAATGTATCCTGCTTAAGACCGAGAGGACAAACAGCTAGCCTAGTATGCCATTTTCAAAACCGGTTCAAATCACAAACATATTTTATATAGATGCCACACAAACAACTGCATTTCATAGAGTAAATAAATATTTTAAAAAAATTAAGACTTTGAATTTTGTGTTGTACTGTGATTTTGTTATCTGTACGTGTGGTTTAGTTTGTTATAATTTCTGTATCAAATTTACATGCAGTATACACTGGAATTTCTGTTTTTTGAGAAAGAAATGCAGAGATAATATTGTTCATCAATCCTTACAAGCTGTTTTAAGCAAGTAATTTAATTACTGAACAATTGATTACTGAACTATCACTGAACTATTGTAACATTAATTTCTGCATCACATAATTGTTCCACCTTTTCACCTCCAAGTTGAACAGTGAAGCTTGTGCAGTGAAAGACACTCATTCAGCCAGGCACCTACAGTATCTATTGCTTATTCACAGCAGCTCTTGTCATTCTTTGCAGTGTTTTAGTCATGGGTTTATGATTGATTTGACCTGAGTGCAGCCGCCTAGTGCAGCCGCCTGGTGCAGCTGTGAAACATGAGTGTTGTAGATCTCAGAGAAATCTGAAGTTAAACAGCCCCGACATTTCTCACAAAAAAAACTAGATAAACAGCATTTGCACAAAGTTTTTTTTCTTCAGTTGGCTTTGGAGTTCAAAAGCATCCAAGACGATCCTCTTGTCAGGACAAAGGAACACTCAGCACCATTTTGTCAACATCATAATTGATGTGTCAAATGTCTCTGCTGTTCTACTGAAATCATGCCAGTCTAATGCGGGATGCATCAGACTGCTGTGTAAAGGTGTGAAAGAGTGTCAGTTTCCTGCCTGTATTATTTCTGTGGCCTTATTCAGCTCCCTAACTATTTCACTTTGTCACATGTTCACTGATAGCAGAGACAACCACAGCCTGTTACCTTATCAATTTACTGACTGTAATAATATGTTATTAAAATGGTAAAGCCACAATTGCAGCACTGTGTTTTTACCAGAAAAATATGAGTTATTAAAATTTATATTTTTATAATGAAACCTTAAAGACAAAGTACTCTGTTATCAGCAGACATTATTAAGAGCTATTTCTGTATAAAATTAATAAGACATTTTCTTGGAGAAGCATGTTCCTTTTATGTGCTCTTACATTTAAATGCAGGATTACACTACCTGACTTGTGCCAATTTGCAGTCAGGCAAATCTGAGCCATTTTAATTAGGTTTAATAATATTTTTGTATACAGTATTTAAATGTTTAGATCTCACGTAATTAAGAAACATGTTAAGAAGGTCTGTAATATCTGGGTAAAGCTTTGTGTTTCTCATCTTAGTGCCAACTGCTAGCTTGTCACATTGAATCTTTGAGTATATGATCTGAATTCTGACATCTCTGTTCTGACAAATGACTTGAAAGCAGCCAACTGGGAAAAAGGCAGTTTTATGGTTTTAATAGCTTTTAATTAGGTGTTGATAAAAACATACAATTCTATAATATAAGGAAATATTTGTGATTTAAAAAAAAATCTTTTGCTAGATTATTTAAATTTATGTAGTTTGTTTTATTCAGAGCAGACTTTTACATACTTATCCTACACAACCCGTGTGATTATTAATATTAGCATTTCTGCTGAAGACACCAGCTTTGTGACTTTACAGCAGGTTAACCAGCTATACAATTTCCTATGCATATATATATTTATTTATTTATTTATTTTTTTCAGATCTAGACTTTCTAATTTTGTCATGGAGACATTTGTGTGAGTGTACATTAATAATTTAGTCTGTGCAAAAATGTTAATGTTAATTTCAAACAAAGTAAGCCTTTTTCCAAGTAAAAACTTTTAAATGAACTGAAACATTACAGATTATACCCATAACATCACAATCTTTTAAAGAAAAAGAGTATAGAATCATAACATGTTCATTAAAAAGTTGTAGTGATTTGTAGAAAAAAATCGTAGAAGTGATTGTCCACCACATAACCAACCAAAGTTCCTTTTAGTTCCTTTTCTGCTGTCTGAACTCAGTTGTTTAGTGATGTTGGCATGTCATGAAATTATAGATAAAATCTTTTCCTCATACCACAGAAAAAATTAAATGTAGCCACTGATTGTCAAGACGTCGGTCTGATCAGCCCGGGTTTGTATTGTTTTGTTTTGTGTCGGAGCACGCGGTTGTTTGACAACTCGCCACGTGCTCCGTTGTCCGCGTCAGACCCGCCCTCTCATTTTGTCCCAGCCATGTCTCATCTCCGTTATCACTCTTACCTGTTCATGCGCTCGTTCTCTTCCCTTTATATTTCCCTCGTGTTTTTCACTCGTTGTCAGATTGTCCTGGATGTATCCAGTAACTTCGTCCAAGTAAAGAAAAAAAAAGTAGAGTATAAAGTAGAGTAAATTACAGTTTTCTAGTATCTCTAGTTTGTCAGTTAGCTTAGTTCATGTCCTGTCCTGTCCTGTCAAAGCTTCAGGCCGTCTGCGTTGTTGTGTGTTGTTTTTCAGTGTTATCGCTGCAGCTTCCTGTCTGTCCGTGGAGTTGCTCTCTGCTCCGGAGTCTGCCGTCGCTGTCAACTCTTTGCTTCACTCACCTGCTCTTCGCCGTTTCCTGCCACCACACCCATCCTGTCGCCAGCCGCCTCTCCTGCCCTGTCCGTCACCCTCCCGAGGTCCTGCCATCACCATAACCCCTGTCTGCGCTGGGCTCTCCTCCTGGGTCCAGAGTTCACCATCCTCGTTTGAACTGTGGTTGTCTATCTCTGCTTCATCCACATTGAACCTTATTTGTCAATAAACCTCCCTTGCTTGCATTTGGGTCTTCTGTTGTTTCCTCAGAGAACCTGACACTGAGAGTCTGATCTGATTTGACTTTGTGTCCGTGTTAAATCATCGGTTTATCTGTGCACATGTTTAGGGCAGAGGTTTAAAGCATGAATTAATGTCTGTGGTAGCTGCATTAGTGACATGCTACATGTATCAGATATCACAGGTCCTTTCATGATCTGTCAATCACAGTATCAGGTCACAGCTCTATACCATTCCACCTATAAAAAACTTACAAATCGGCAGTCAATAAAACCAATCTGAAAAATAAATATTACTCAGTGGCTGTTTATAATAACCCACTGTCTTAATTAAGTTGCTTTACTGTAGTATCAAATGTGTCAGATCCTTAAAACTTCTTTGGAAAAAATTAACAAGGCACAAATGAGACAATAGTGACATACAGACAGTTTAGAGATATAAAAAGAATGCGGATGGCATATCTCTGATCAGACATGTTGCATTCATATTAAAAGCTGACGTTTAATTGCTGATGTTCACTGCTAAAAAATCTTTTTGCGGTAAAAAGGGCTCAACAAGCTGTTGTTTTCCAGAAAACATCCATGAAAAGTACAGGAAACATGTAAACAACTGTGCGGTTAAAAATTGTGAAAAAACTGGCAAAATTGTTTGCATTATGGCAAAGTTTTGTATATTTATATAAGACTGCGCATTTCATTAACATACATGTATAACTTGAATGTACTGTAAGTTGCTTTGAATAAAAGCATCTGCCAAATGCATAAATGTAAATATAACTGGTAATACAAAGTTATTAAAGTTCATGCAAGTGGCCTTTCCAGTTTGCCAAAGCGAGGTGCACAGTGTCATACACACAAATACAAAACACCATGAGGTATATATTATCTTGTTGAAGAGAGATTTTCAACATAGAATATGCAGTTTTTTTACAGTTAACCAATTAACAGGTTACATTATTTTACATTAAAATATTTTTTTAAATATAATTGAATGCAGTTAACTTCATAAGCCAATCAGAAGATAGCGATCTGAAATGATATGTTCATGACAGAGCTTCTGTCTCAGGTGGACTTGAGGTTATTGGACTGCTATTGTGGTGATGTCTTTCCAATGGCTTTGTCAGCTGTCAGCTTGTTCCCTCAGCCTGAGAGAAGCTTTGCACATGCTTGTCTGCTCTTATTAGATTCAACGGCTGAGAATTTTTCCCAAATCACCACTGTGTCCCGAATGTCCAGTAGTCTCACCGGCCACGAAACCTCTGCCAAACAGACCCCACTTCCCATACACACAGATGCAGCTGTCATTTGCATATAACATTGCATTAGTTAATAAAATACTAAACAAGGTGACATTCAATATTACAAGCACACTCTTTTAAGGAAAATAAAGTGTTCATTTCTGTGCCACTAGCATAACCAAAAAATAAAATGACTGGATTGGAACACATAATCCCGCCTCCAAATTCGAATCATTAGTTGAGCCAGTATTGTATTAGGCTGGTCGGTATGATCAAACAAACTAAAATCTGTAATTAAATGCTCAGTTATGTAATATACCTGTATAAGATATACATACACTGCCAGTATACACTATTGCCAAGGTCTCTGGAAAGAGGTTTGGTTAATAATGATATTACCATGTACAGCCATTCAACAGCCTTGAACATGTAAATGTAGTGGGATGTTATCCTGAAGCACATAGAAAGTCCTAGAAATCACAAATGCACATGCATATGAGGCCCTGAAGTTGGTGCAGAAGGTCCTTAACAATCTGAAACATGTGGATGAAGGTTCTGAAGTAAAGTTTGGTCACTGGAGCTCATGATGTGTTGACGTGGTGTTGTCTCTTGGACCTGAGAACCTCTCCCTAAAGTCTATGTGTTACTACCTCCTGATGATCAGGTTAAAGACTCAGGAGTTAGAACATGCTGTAACTGTTACTGCCCACAAGCCGGAGACTCAGGACAGGGAGTGTCTGTTGAAAGGAAACTTTTCCCTTACAGATGAGAAGATGTGGCACTGTGATTGGCTGTTGATGCCGGAGTGTCGCTTACCCTTTCTTCCCTGTGTAAAAGTTGCAAAGGTTAAAAACAGGCTTAAAACTTCCAGTACTTTACCTAATCAGGTAAAGACTTTACCTAATTGATTACTTTCTACATGATGCTGCATGGCCATGTGTTACTGCATCTTAAGGGATTTTGTGAACTTGGTGGGCCAATGAAAAGTTATTTTTTTCAGGCCTTGTACTGACGTCTTCCTTTCTGACAAACTTTAAGAATCAGAATCAGAATCAGCTTTATTGCCAGGTATGTTTACACATACGAGGAATTTAAGGGCATATAAGGGCATATCAGTTAACAGAGTTCCTACAGCGTTCACTGCTCTCTGCTCCCTGAGCACAGTATATCAACTGGATTGGACTTTGGGTTGGATTGGATCTATTGGTTGATAAAAATCATTCATGGACATGTCCTGCAACATCATCAAGGCAACAACGTAGTTGCGCAGATTATGATACAACATAAATAAATATTGTAATATACTTTACTCTCAAATTTGTCATACATCATATACATAACACACATTATGTATCCAAATATAATAAATGTAATCATTATATATGTGTGTGTGCGATCAAAACGTGTATGTTTATTATATGCTTGTATATAACTATTGGGTGACTATTCCAGATAGTATAGAATAAAAAATTAAAGAGAAAAAGTCAAAGTTAATGATATAATAATTGTTTCTATAAGAAATACAATAGAATATCAAAATGTAATAATCATCGCCATAACCATTCATCAATACATTTGTTTGTAAAACAACTAACAAAATGTATGAATACTAAAACTTCCGTAAACTTTTTCCGTAAACATTTGGACGATTTTTCCTCTGGGTGATGTATCAATGTTCCCTTATTCCCTATGCCATTCATGGTGCCCTTTATTTCCTTTTTGGCAAGTATTCCTTCAACAGGTTTGCTGCTTTGCATCATTATTTTGCTGAAAGTTCCAGTCATAAATAATATCTTGCTTAATAATTTATTTTCCTCTGTACAGTTTTGGAGCTTGTGACACCATCTTTAAGCTTACCAATACCACAGAACGTGACAGTGAGTATTCAATTTTAAATATTATACAAACTCACTGTAGATTCAAGGTGTTTATGTTACCATGCTTATTGTCTATCTTGATTTTATCTGTTCAATCCAAATTAGCATTAGGAGCATATCAACAAAGCTTACACACTGACTTTTACATGGGTGTGACCCTGTAATAGAAAACCTGGGCTGATGAACGAAAGGTTGCAGGTCTGAGATCTCAACAAGAGCATCACTTTATCTCTAAGTAATGGACAGACAGTAACCCAAAGCAGCTCAGGGACCGTGTTATCTCTGCACGTCCTGTTGTAAATTTGAACATTTCACTTCTTTAAGTTAATAAACAGTTTTCTAACTATCTATTCTATTTCTGAGTCTATAAATATTTAGAAACAGGCATTATACTTACAGCTGTTATAGTTAGAAAGCAGAGATTCATAATCAAACAGAGCAAAAATCCTGTAGTCACACAAAACAAATGACTTGAGACTTGACTTGGACCCAAAATCAGAGACCTCTGAACAACGCAGGTCAGTAGCATGTTCAGATATTTTTAAAAAATGTGTAACTTTTTTGGGGTGGGATTAAGTAATAAGCTTCTTACTTACCTTGTGAAGTACTGCTCCTGCAAGTGCAAATCTGTCCACGTCATTTCCACTCATCTGCACATTTGTGAACAAATCATTTTGACAGATTTGAAAATAGTTTTGACTTAAAAAACATGCTCATTTTTTGTTCATGAGATCATTCCTTTAACACAATTAAGTCATCTAGACTTTTATTGTGACATTTTAGTTAAAAACCTGCTGTATATCGTGAAGTGAATAGTTAATTATTATTTATGGTATTACATTACTATATTAACAAATATCTTTTGATTAAGATCTTATGACACCTTTGACAGGGTTTACAAATATAGTATAAATAACTAACCATCAGACAGAGAAATGTTGCTACAAAGGATTTCATTTTTGGCCTTAAGAGACTTACTGTAGCATTGTTTTATACTGTAGCATTTTTATGTATTTATTTTTTGATTGCATTGATTTTTTGAGTGTGTGTGATGTCATTGAAATAAAATGCCATTTGTTTTGTTATTTTGGTGTCTAATTTAATGGCATTAATACATTTCTAAGTGAGGATTATAGTAATTGCTTAAATATGTTTTGGGACCACTGTGTATATATTTATAGGGCATTTGCAGAGTGTTTTGGTTTTAAACAGAAGAAATATTTTACGTCTTGAAAATATTACCTACATAAAGACACAGAATGAAAGTGAGCAATAATGAATTGCCTGTAAACAATCAGAAAGCTTTAGTCACAGCAATACAATATTTGATTGGCAGTTCTCCACAGCATTTCAGCAAATCTTCATTTAACACCAAACAGAGACAATCAGCTTATACACAATGTAGTTAATCACTGTAATTGTGATCATGTCAATGCACTTCATCAGCCAAAGATATTTCTGCTCACAAAAACTCATCATTGTTCTGAAATCCATCACCGCTGCCCACTGGCATTAGCAGAAGTTTGAGAAGTTTACTTCATACTAAATGTCAACAATGTTGCTGGCAGATTTAATAGACCTGCCATAACGGCAAATAAAGCTGATCATTTTGTAGATCATTTGCATCCAGTGATTTTTAAACTGTGGTACGCAGATGTCCTCAAGTTATTCAAAACACAATTAAAACAAACCAGATTTAGGATTAGGGTTAGCTGCATGTAATTATGCATAATTTACTCTTATTACCATAGCAAGTAGATGTAACATGTTAAAAAAGACACTGTAAAATGAAATGGACATGTGAATTAAGTTTGCTTTTATAGAATCAAACACTACAGATTCTGCTCCAGACATTAAGGGCAAACTATATTAAATCCTGATCATCAGTTTTTGTCAGTGTAAAAATACATTTACATCTCATATTGCTGAAATAGAATGTTGGCTATGCATTAACTATATACATTGTTCTGTAAGTGAATATATGTAGGGCATGTGGAGAAAAGCTCAGTTGGGTTTTGTGTATGTGGAGACTCTAAAATGCAAAAAAGATAATAATGGGTGTGAAATGGAAGTGAACTGTGGAATGGTGGCCTGGCAGGCGGGTGCGTTGAGTGGCAGCTCTGTGTGTGTCCACTGAGACAGAGTGTTGAAATGAGCACTGGTGCTCTGGGGTTGGCATCATCTCTCCCCTCCACCTTCCTCAACCCACAGAAGCCAGAAGCATCTGCAGCCAGCACTCTGCTCTGCCAGACCCCTTCAATCTCTCTCTGTGCATGGGGGAGAAATGGAGAGGGAAGAGAAAGATCTCACATATACAGAGAGGAGCTGTGACAATGGTTCTACAAACCCTTTTGCTAACCCGTTTTTCATACATGAACTTATTTATTTAATTTGTCTACTAATGTCATTCATGCAACAAACAATTTGACCTGTTTTGACCTCAAATGACCCGTTTTGATTGAGAGCATTTGTGCTGGACATGACAGGACGGAAATTATTTTAAGATTTTTATTTAAAAATTTAATGTTTTGGGGAAAAAAATTAAAAAAACGTTTGTCATGCAAAGGCTAATTTATGCCTTACATTTAGGCCTATGTAACATCATTATGTATAAAAGATGAAACATTTCCACAATGTGACCTTCAAAAAATGACGTGTCTTTCCATTTGTTTCTTTCTGTAGGTCACATAACCTGTGGCTGATCTGTATGGACGAGCACATACTGATGCTGTTATCTTAGGAGAGTTTTGGAGGGGTTCATTCAAGCATAATGACAACTTTAGAGTAGCTGTAAATAAGATGTGTCATACTGTTGCTCTGACTGCCTATAAATGAAAGAAACAGAGATGACTTTAAAATCAGATGTTGTAAAACAGCATCACTGATGTGCTGCAATTATACAGCAAGACCGTTGTCTAGATTGATGACGCCTCTTCATTTCTTACAGAGCTTTCCATCACATGACAACATTAGAGCACCATTAGAAAACACAAGGCTGATTGGTATGCATTGAAATGGGTCTTTGAAATAGAATTAGCAGTGAGCTTTTAACCTCACACTGAACCCTGATTCTTAATTAAAACTGTGATTAATGCAGCTGATTATCAGGTCACTTTGTGTTTCATATGAGAAATATGGATGTTCAATACAGCTGTGACATCCACTTTTTTCCTGTTCTTAAATTTCAGATGTATTTTTCCCATTCATTTTCTCAAAAACAGCCATGTATTCTGACAAAATGCTTAAATATAATCATTGCAAACATTTAATTACATTAAAGTAGATGTTTTGTCAATGGCCATTCTTTTTTGGGGCCTTATTAATTCTTTTCCAAGTCTGCTATACAACTGCAATGACAATGAAGGGTAAGAGTTATATATAACAGTTTAAGGAGACTGACTTCATTTGTAATTCATTATAGCATCTCTATGGACTTTTAATTCTTGTTTCCATGGTAACAGCAACTTTTCTGATTGGTGGATCTTCAGGATTATGGGTATTGTAGTTCCTCACCAGAAATTCAATAGAATTAAAACACACTGACTTAATCTTAACCTCAGCACTCATAGTGTGTCTGTATAGAAAATAATAGTTAAAATCTATTTTTCTGTGGAGAAAATTATTGGGATTTTTGATTCTGTAACCCTATACCGCTATGCTATAGACACACAAATGTAGTCACCCATAATAATCCATAAAAATTCCCTTGGTATGAGTCAGTCACAAAACATATAATTGACAAATAACTGATTTAAAGAATTCAGCTGTTGTTTTGTCTCAGTGGAAAGATGCCTTTCAGTACAGTTCTGTCTGTAATCCAAGTCATTTTTAGAAGGATTAGGTACACAGTAATTGGCTGGGTGTAAATGTTGCAATGCGATCCAATTAACGTAAAATGGCTATTTCTCTTTGGGGTGATTCCATGACAGAACCTGTACTTATCATCTCTATGATGATCTTGAAGTGAGGCTGAAATCACAATCAACTCAGGATATTAATAGAAAAATGATTGCTGTGAATTACAAAACTGGTGGGCTGTGTCCAAAAAAGGGTGGCAGGTCTGTTCTGATAGGGAATTAAAATGCTAAATGCAAATAATAAATCTAACTAAATGCAACTAATCATATCATCATAGGATGTTAGGGACATTACTGTTAGGACAGTGTAACAAATAGACTGCCGTGTCTCCACATGTAGTAACCTGAAGTTAAAGCAGTAGAATGTCACTGATTTTCTGATGTAATCTTAATATGATCAGACAATCCAGGTGACTATAAGCCTTTTTCAACCGGAAGAGCACAAAATAAGGAGAAACATAAAAAAGAAAAGAAGAGAGTGTATGAATTTTTCATTCTTTCCCCCAGAGACAGCTGCTTTGTCAAAGAGAATATATTCACTTTTCACTCAGGTCAGAGAAGTCTCTTTCTATTTCTATCTCTGTTCCATCCTGTATGGTACATGCCATGTTCTCTCCTCGGACAGAAGATTCCCCAGCAATTGAGACACAACCCCTTATCTTTTATCAGTTTTTACCATCCTCGGACCTTCGGGCACTACAGGTCATTTAGCCCTTGTATGAGGAGAATAAGTGCTTGTTAGAGCACAGCGCTGTAGGTTATGCCAGGCACGAGGCGGTAGCAGTCAGTCATGCCTCGGGCAGTATGGCATGATGCTCATTTATATTAATCATTTAGATATTCTGATATGATCATACTCGGCAGGAAATCCAGAGAGCAAAGAACATCTCAGAGCCAAGTTTGGATTGTACACAGCATTAAATTGTCTGCTTAGTATACTGTGCTGCAACCAACATAAATACTTTCATTTGCCTTGTATTCTTAAATAAGTGATACAGCCATTAAAATACAAGGACAACATACAATTTCTAGTAGTAAAACAGATAACAATATGACCAGTTTAGTAAATTTGGACTTTCTATGTACTATGGAACATGGATTTTACTGTGTATTCATTAAATATGTGACAAGATTTAGACAGACTTTATCAGACATCTTGGGCATGTGGGCACCTTCAACCAATTAACTGTAACATTTGTATATCATTTTTTGTATATCCAAATGTCAAACAATTGTTTTTACAGTACACAATTGTAATGTTTCGCCCTGCGAGCCAGAGCACCAAGCATGTACTTTTCCTCTTATTTCTTATGCATTAGTATCTTGATTTTTTTCTGTAAAGTCTGTGTTCACTTATAATCCACTTTATAATCCACAAGCATAAAGTTCAGCTATCGGTTAACTGCACCATTTATGTTTTTATTGCAGCATGCTTGACTGCATGAATGCTGTTTAATGTAACTGTGGAACATAAGAACGCATCCTTGTGGCGGAGTTGCTAAGTGAAAGTTACTGAAGTTGAAAGCAGACACTGGAAAATGGCTCTATTCCTGTAGAGTGAAAATGCATAGACAGTTAAACATGATCGCTCATTCATCATTGCAGTATTAGCATACATAATATCATCTCTTGCATTTACTGGGAGTCAAAATTTGCAGAAGCTGTAATTTCACTTTATTTGCATAAACTGCAATTTTCAACAAATGAATTAGAATCAAAGCATATTGTCATCATGTCTGCAGCAAGACCTGAATACCGTACTGTGTAATTATACCATCAGCCTCTCCTAATTCACAAGCCTATTTGTTTTATAACATTTTGACTGATTAGATCTTTGCATCTTGGAGTGATCCATTAAATGTAATCAAGATTTTAAACATTTATGAGTTGGATGTTTTTTAGTAAAGTGCAGAGACTGACAGGAAAACTTTTGGTGTTCCACATTCCGCAAACTACAGCTGAATCAAGTGTCTGTACATTATGTATTCTAATGAGGTTTGGAAAATGTTTAAGCTGTGACATCTGTGACTTTTGCCTTTCTACCGCCATCCCTGTTTGAAACGTGAATGACATGTTTAAATTTTAAACAACTGTGTAAGAAGAAGTTACAAACCCTTCACTATCCTTGGTCTTCTTTAATCTGTTTACAGATAGAGATTTCCCGCAAAATTGGACCCAACTGCTTAAATTATAAACTTACCATATCGAATTGGGGTAAGGTAAAGACAACATATGGATTGCAGCTTTAAAAAATCATATGATGGTCATATAAAGTTAGCACATTTTACATGTACTAATACTAATTCTATGTTTCACATCCAATTAAAGGAAAAGGGATCTTCACAAACAATAAAACTAAGCAATTCCAGGCCTTAGAATTTAAAACCAGTATCATCAGTATATTGTTTGTGGCTGGGTTTGTAAATGCAGGCTGGTTACAGCTCTGTTACTGTACATCCCCATCAATGACAACTGACAGTCACAAGGATCTCTCATGAAATGTCGTTGAGGTAAGACAGGTCTCCCTGCAGTCCACATCATTCACTTTCCATTTGAAATAAACCTCAGCAGATGAGGCTGTAGCCACCGGATATCCGTTTGCATCCATATAGAGCTGCACACAGAGAATCATTCCATGCACTGCTCAACAGATAACGAATAACACTGTTACCTTCATGAATCAAACTACAACATTCTTTCGTTCAATGATTGACTTGGATTGGATTTTTCTTTTCTTTGCTGTTGTAGATTGTAAATTAAATTCCAGGGATTTTCCTCAGATAATATACAAGGAAACCCAATTCTCTTGTGCAGTAACAAAGGAATGATTGTGTCAATGAATCTGAAAGGAAGCCCACAGCCTGAGCTGAAAGGGATGAATTGTGAGGTGAATAAGCCAGAAAGAAACGATAATGACAAGCAACAGAGAACAGAAGGTGAGTCTGAACTGCAGAGCTGCTCAGAATTCCGTCATAGAACACCAGAAATATTAAAGGGGCCATGTGTGTTTTTATGTTTCCCTTTTTCTTTAGTGTGTTATGTAGCTGTTTGTGCATGTATAAAGTCTGCAGAGTTTCAAAGCTCAAAGTCTCCCTCAAAATGATTTATTCTATCTAAAGAAGAAGGCTGATCCAAACCTGCCGAGAACACCTCGATGACTCCTCCCCCACACACCTACGTCAATATGTGGGAATATTTACATAACACCACCCAAATGTATATGCAAAGAAAGAAGACATAACTTCAGTTAAAAGCAGTAGTGTTGCTGCCTATGATAGGCCAAAAGGTCCAAAAAGAAAATGAATGACTTGCCGCAGGAAGTCACTTAACCATCACCAGTAGCTACTGAGTTTCTTACTGATAGGCCTATGTTGACTACTAAGAAACAAATGACTGACTTTCCTCACCCAGTGGACCCACTGTCCTCAATGGACGACTTTTTGTATTATTGGTTAAAGTATATAAGCGTTTTGACCATGCATTTACATAACAATGGCAAAACTAGCAAAGTGCAAGTTTTTGAAAACAATACAATTATCATCAACAAAAAATCTAAAAAAACACAAAATTGTGAAAATGTTGACATGCATGCCTGTTATGCATTCAGTCTATATAGTGACCACCAACTACTGGCCTGGCATACAGCGTTTTTAGTCATTTCTGTGGATCCTCATTCATGACTAACATGTTTGTTTAGTGACAATCTGTACCCACCATGGTTCAATTAGTTGTGTTGTGACCATGTTAATTTGTGGAAATGTGATATTATGGCTTCCCCTGAAAGATTAAAAATATGGTATGTAGTGTTTACTGTGTAAGATATTGTATACAAAAATAAAATGCTGGCTTAAAAGAGCAGTGCACTGATTAAATTCAGTGAGTAAACTAATATGTAATGATCCATATACTATTTTTACTTGAAGTAAGGTAAGGTGTTAAACACTGATTTGTCATGTACTAGCTCAGTAACTGTTTTTTGTTTATTTTTAACCAAAATTCTTACGGATTACAACTATAATAATAAATTAATGATTCTGATATGTATATTTAAGTATATTCTTAAACAGTCATTCATAAATCATAACCTTTAATATAAAGTAGGATTTATTTATTTCTCATCTGCTAATCACTATATCCCATTGAGCCTATAAAGTCAATTCTGCTAAGTTACCAGTACAACATAATTGATATTAATGAGCAAATTAACTGAGGTAGAAATTATGCATTAATACATACAAGCTCCAGTTATGCATAGGATATACTTTATGTGCTATTCATGGAAGTATAGACTACTAACAAGTAAGACTATTAACACTTTGTAATAATTTTAAATTTGATAAATTTTATTTTTATACTTTTTACAATCTTTAACAGGCCAGTAGTAAAATACATTGAAATGTTTGAATAATTTAGTTTAATATAGTCATAGTCATATTTGAAAGTTTATAAACTTTCTGATCTGTTAAATGTAATTTTGTGAATAATAAAGATTTTTCATTGTCTGCTAGTGTGTATGAGCTATTGACACTACAATTGCAAAAAAAAACGGTGCCCCCATATTTTTAGACTCCCACATAATTTTTTTCCTCTTTCTATTTCTGTGTTTCTTTTTATAGTTCACAAATAATAACAATAATACAACAATAACAATAATTTCAGTGATAGTTTGACAAGAAATGTCCCTGGTTTTCAGTTTTAGCCAGCATAAAAAAGGCTACCCTGCCTTTAAGATTCTGTGTTAAGGGAATGACCACAAGTTTTATTTTAAATACATTTCTTCTCACAGGAATTCTATTTACATTATCATATTTTATTTTAGTTAGCGTTTGCATCTGAAGTAGGTGAATGTAAAAAGTGGCACCAAACAATCATATTGCTCTTAAGTAATGCAAATTGTGTGTAAACATGAGTAAAGAGGTTTTGCTCTTCTCATGTTAACATCTTAATTTAATTAAGTCCTAAAAATAATTTTGTTGAGGGATGACAAATTTCTTCAATGATATGCTCCTTTTATAGTAAGTCTCTGAAGGCAGAAAAAAGTAACCAAAGCAGTCACACACTTCAAAAGGAAGAGACTTCAGTGAAGGAAAAGGAGTGTGTGGAAGTGAATAAGAACTATTTGTTGACTTTTAAAACTTGATGGAAGAGATTCAAGAGTGCTTAAAGAATAAAAAGAACACTAGTTTACTGATGGGCAGCTTTATTTGAATCTGCATGGGTCATCTGCAACCTGAGAATGTCAGCGCCTCAGAGAAACCTCTCTGCCAACCTGCTGACCAAATAAAAGGCCAGCGTCGATATGTGGTCACTTACTAGAGCACTCAACAACACATCTGTTGAAGGTTGTATTTTTTAAGTGGTATTCATTAGATGTGACTTCATAGCTAAAAACCCCAAACCACAGAACACTTCTTAAAGTCACTGTAGTGTGTAGCAGCTTTCATATGCTTAACCTTGGTTCCTATCAGGAACATGTGCTCTGTTCTTCAAAAAACACCTTGATGCATGTTGGTCGCATGTATTTTTAGAATCGCAGCATGGCCTCTGCCTTGAGTGATGCTAAATGAAGATTCCATGGTCTCACCCGGGTAAAATCAAGGTTGGGCCTGAGGCAGTGAGGCAGGAAGCTGGAGGTGAAGTGTTCCGGAAGCTCGAGAGACGCCCACACATCCGCCGTCACACTGAGCCGAGTTTCCTTTGACTGCTCCTCGTCAACACGTCACCTGCTGCTTTCAAAACAAAAGCAGACAGGAGAGATCACAGCTGTAGTCTGTTGCGACAAGCGTGTGTTCAGAAAATGCGAAGCTCTTCCAGTTCTGTTGGAAGAGAAAAGGGAACAATTTCTCTTGTTCTGAAATTAAAGTGCTTCAGACAAAAATCAGGAGAAACTGAAAGTGATTGCTGGATTTGTTTTTAAATCACTTTTAAATCTACCATTAATTTAAATTGGCTCATTTCTGGTGTCTTTTATGCATGCTCACAAAGACAATTAACTGCCTATACAAAAACCTATTTCCACCCAGCAACAATTTAACTTCTTAAAGAGGCTTTCTTTACCCATCATGAATTACATCATCTCAACATCCTGTTCCATAAAGGCTCTGTATTGAGTGGTGACCTCAGACACACCAACAGCATCAGGGGTTATAGGAATGATTTAAAAGGTGGGGGCACATTGAAGATTAATTAATTAATACGTTAATGAATATTAATTAACATCTGCCCAAAAGTCCTGATTTGCTGAATTTAGGTAAGTAAACACTAGTCATATTAGAGTTATCACTCAACGTGGGCGAGCCGCTTTAGTTCACTGTCAGTGCTGCTGGCTGGCAGACTTTTAAACTGCTTGATATTGAAGTTGTTTCACATGGTCGCTTGCAATTTTTTTCTTTAAACTGAGGGCAAGCAAAAATAGGCTCTTAAATTATAATGATTATTTAAATGTGTGGGGGTGGAGGTTGGGGGTTGGGACTGTACAACTAATGTCTAGCACAGTATTTTATTTCTGTATTTTCTGCTTCTTTTGCTGTTTGTATATATTGTGGTAGTTGTATTTAGTGTTTGGGTCTTTGTGTTTAGTTGCCCACATGAGGGTCACAGCAGAGACACTGGTGTAATGGGGTAAAAATGGAGTGCCACACTTACAGACACTAGACATCTGCTCAAGCCTTGTAAATTGTTGTCACTATTCACTATATGTAATCTAGACATTTGAGCAGGTTTCCAGTTTTTATCTGATGCAGTAAAATATCTGTTTTTTTCTCTGCAGCTTAAACGGGCCAAGAATAGCCCACTTACACAGGAAGAGATGTCTGAACTGACATTTACGTTTCTAACATGTCTTTACATGATGCGTTGGGGTTGGCCACTAATTGATCAACATAACATTTTAAAAATATCTACTTGAGGGTCTAAGACAAATCCTAGGAATTATCTGTATTTCTTAATCATAATTTTAAAAGACACAATCCTTATTGCATTTTCACACTTTTTAAAGTATCATTGAATTTATGCATTTATCAGATATTCAGATTCAATATTGACACATCCTTCTGCTGAAAGTTCATGACCTCTAATATACATTAATATGTACAAGTTTTTATTCATCACCTCAGGGGAAGCAGAACATGTATAAGAGCAGCTTTTCATGTTTTCACAGCATCTTTAAAGATCATTAGACTTTAAACACATTTTACTAGATCTCTGTTTATAGTGATGTTTAAAAGAACCAGCATGCCTTCAATTGCTGTAGCAGATGCTTGTAATACTTTCATGTTCTTTACTAGTTTTGGAATTTATTAGACAAAAACTTTTCAGAAATAAACAGTAAAAGCTGTGAAATCAAGTACATCACAAAGACATTTTTTATTTATTTTATTCTAATAAAACAGCTCTTTAGTTGTTGCCTTACCATTTCACATCCCAGATGTCACACCAAAATAATGAGTCACGCTCATGATACCTGTTTACTTTGAGATTGTTGTGTAGATTCCTCCTGATCCTCAAACTTATGTATTTAATTCCTTGGTTGTGTGTTTTACTATCAAAATTGTAATCTGCTCAATATTAGCTAATTTGATTAAAATTTGATTAAGACTTAAGCTCCATAGTTATTGCCACAAAGTTTGTTTATTCTACAGTCTATTGGGAGACACAAAGAGAAAAACACACTTATGAAGTAAATGAATTCCCCCTGATAGTGTTTATATGAAATGTACCGTGCTTTTAAACTTCAGTTGTGTTTTTTATTAGCTCCCAGTACTGAATGTCATAAAATCATCTACTATTGGAAACAGTGGGAAACCAAAGTGAAAATAAGGCAAGATCTGAGCACGCTGCCCTGGGAGAATGGTTGATGTGGGTTCGACTGTAAAAGGTTTGTATTACTGGTATCATAATTCAGATGGCCTAGAGAGAGAGCAGTACAACATACATTCAATAATCATTTGTAAAGAGGACGCTAAAGCAATACTGTGGTGTAACTTTTAGAAAATGCTTCTTACAACAATACCTCCGCTCAGATGAAACATAGTGTTGTGAATGAAAATGCCAAATCAGCAGAGAGACCCCTGATTATGTAAACTGGACACAGCATGCAAATATTCGGTATGCATGGAATAACTGGGTAAGATACTATGTTTGCTAAAATGTGCAGAATACTGCATCCCACAATGCAATGCACTGGAATTTGGCTATCCATTTTACTTTACTTGGACTAAAATATATGATGTTGTTAGGACCTATATAAACCAGCTTTTAAGAAAGCCAAGCAACCAGGAAACTTTACTGCTGTACCTTCATGATATAACTTATATATCTTTTACAAATCTGCATTTACAACTTTAGATACTGTATTGAGTAAGTAGTAGCAATAAGTTATCAAAGTAAAGCAGGAAAATTTAAAAAAATGCTTTTTAAAAAATGTGTCTGGTTACATAATCAAGGACGATGTTTTAGCTGTTTTGTCAAGTTTTTATTTTAATTGCTGTTTCTTTCTATTATTAAGTAGTGTGTGAAAGATAGACTGAAGGTTTATGTGGATCTGGACTGAGAACTGTAATAAGAGTTGTAACAATGTTAGGGTCTGTCTCACTACAGCCCTTCTATTGGCTTATCCCTTTTATTCTTGAGGTGGATGCCAGTCAAAATGGTCTTGGGAAGTGCTTTCCTAGGAGTAGGACAGAAAGAACTGAAGGGAAAAACCTGTTGTCTGTGCCAGCAACACTTGCAGCCCTACAGAGAGGAAAATGCCCAATTACAGCATGAACCTGGAGTATTATACTAAAAGTAGACTGTGACTGAAAATGTCAGAGTTTATCTGCTATGCAGACTGTGCAGTCTTGGTTTGGTTTGGGCATTTCAACAGAAATTCTGGTGGGGACCCCCTCCTCCCTACATCTTGCTATTTGTGCCATCCCAGGCCCTTCCAAGAGCTTCTATCTCTCCAGGGTCTTCGGGGAAAGTCACAGACAAGGCACAACCTCATCAAGCATTTCAGTGAGTATTTTCAGTCCTGCTGGCTCGTTCTGGGCGTGATTTGGCTGTCCTTCAGAGAAATTATTCTTTAATTAGCAGCTTGGCTTCTAAGTGTGAAAAATAGGCTGGACTGTGTACAGCAGTAAGCATTGTCCAAGTCTGTACATGAGTTTCTACGTCAGAAGGAGCATTTTGGATAAAGGGAAGTGATCCTTTATCACAAAACTTTCCAGTTGTATAGTGGAAAACATCATTTACATCTAGAGTCTTTTAAAGAGTAGATTTGGCAACGGTTACATAAGGTGCGCGATCATCAGGGAGTAGAATTGGTAAGGCTGAGATGTGACTGGCTTGGAACATATGTGAACCCCCACTGTTTACATTTATAGGAATGCCACAGCACTATTACCGGTGTACATACTGTATCTATTTGTAACCTTTACACATCTTTAGACTGAAATCTATATAAGAGTGACCCTATTATGGATGTTATGTTTTTCCATTTGTGGGACCCACAGTTCTTTTATACAGTCGTTTAGGTCATTAATACAAACCAATGTATCTTTTTGGTAAGGCAGATATTACATTAGAAAGCTATCACATTCTCATATGAGTTTGTTGTATTGTTTAATTTTATTGCTTGTTTTATCTTGATAACACACATCTGCTTAAACAGATTGTGAGCTGTGCTTCTTCTGCCCAAAGCGTCTGTTGACTTGATATTCCTGCTATTGCGTCTTAGTTATCATTTAGTTAAATTTGGTTATAGACCCATTTCATTGAATTTTTTTTGCTATTACATTATTTTTGGCACTTTCATTTGTTCATTTGCTTCATTCGCACTCATTCCTTTCTCATTTGCTGGTGTAATGCCTGGTTTCTAATTGGTAACTTGGAATACTTGCAAAATATCAGCCTGCCTCTTGTGTTATGGCTTGCTAACTTGCTTGCTGTTTTGCACATAACTTAATTCCCCTTGCTAATGTTGATACAGATTTGATCTTGTTTGAAACCGACCAACTGCTGTGTTGTTCTTGATATTTTACAAGCTTATCTCTGTATGTTCATCCCAGTGGTGCAATCTGATACCAAAGCCACTCTATAGGTGTTCGCCTGCCCCACAGAGTAATTATTTTATCTTTTGCCACTTTCTAAATTTTTTGCTCTCTTTCTACAATATTACTGCTTAATTGCCTTTTAAAAGAAAGTATTTTGATAATAAAGCATTTCAATGTTATATTTATTCTGTCTCTGTGTCTGTCTCTAATACATTTTTATGAAAATTCTGCCTCCTGTGCTGCAGGTACTTCTTGTAAGCGGAATAAAACATGTTTCCTTGAGAGTAACTCTCAAGAAAGCACAGTGTGCAACTATACTGGGGTGTCACTCTGACCTGGTCACATGTACAGTCTGTTTCTCCTGAACAGAGTTTAGAATGGAGTGACATGAGGAGTCATAGTTCACGTACCCTGTTCACTTTTCTACCCTGTTGTGGATCACGCTGTTGTTATGGTATTTGCACATTGCTGCTTACATTACTGCTTCAATAACACAGCTCAGATGTTTTTCTGCGGCTATGGATCGCCAGTAATAATATTGTAACCAATGGTCTGTTTTTTTACAGGTCAATTGTTTCGCTTTATAATACCTCGATATATCACATATGGCCTGAACGTGAGTAAATTAACAGTTTATTTTTGGGTGAACTATCCCTTTAGTCTACTTATCCTGCCAGAAGAATCCCCATCACTGATGCCCTACTAGTCTGCACACTTTTGAGGGATGCTGTGTGTAGCTGCAGAAAGAGCAGCAGGAGTAACAGCCAATGAAACTGAAAGATTGTGTAAGAGTTCAAAACAACAGCGCGAAGCAGCGAGAGCCAAAACAACTCTGCTGCCTACGTTTCCCAAGCCACTGTCTCATATATTACATCTTGTTTTGTTCTTTCCTCTATTCTGTGCAAACAGAATCACTCCAATTTATGTGGTGCTTGTTGACATGTTCAAAATCTCTCAACTCTCACATTTCATCGTGTGCAGGTTTGTGTGGGAATACATTTGAGATCATAACTACAGTTGTAGAGCTGAATGGTGGTGTAATTGTGGCACATTGTCTGTGATCAGTAAAGTATGCACCAAAACAAAAGAAAACAACTTTTTTATGTCTTCTAGTGTATGCTTGGTATAATATTGTACAGTATACACTCAAGAAGAACTCTATTAGTTATTAGTATTATCTAATACTATTATTGAATGCATGGTTGACTTCATAATTTATCTATAACATTATTACCCAAAACCTGTAAACTTGTTGTTCTACATGTAATATAACTCTTCCAGGCCTCTTCTTACCTGGCATAACAGACAACCAATGCATCAGGAGAAACTACAGCTAAACACATCACTGTGTTCCCAGGTGTCTGACAGATTTCCCCTGAGGTTTTGGTTTCATCACTCAGACCATGGTGAGATTCTGCAGAGTAATGAGCACTCACCCATCACTACATTAGTGCTTTATGTATCCAAAGAATTGTGTCCATTTTTATTCTGAAGATGAGGATTCTGTTTGGAGCTTTGAGACATCTGTGCTCGTACACAGCTCAGGGTTTTCACTTAAAACAGAGACGTATTTGTGTAACATATTAATAATGTTTAAGTAGCATGTTTAAATGGACATATTGAAGAGTCCACATTTACAACATCAAACAGCAAATAAAATCATCTAATATTTAGTAATTGTAAATACTATTTTCACAGCCTTCTGCATGCACATGAAGGCTAACTCTGTAAACAGGGTTCAAATCATTACTTCTAATACCGTTGATAGGTGATGTTTCAGAGATTTACAGCATATATGTGATTTGGCTGTACACATTTTTTGTTAGTGGTGCATGCTAAAGCAAGCATTTAAGACTTATTAGGAGACTTTTTTGAATGACCTGGCATACAATTTTCCATTGATAAAGAGGAAAGCAATCCCATACACCCAAGCTACTGTACAAATTATCTAGAAACCAGAATTCCATATCTTAACAAAATCATTTCATAACAAAATATCTTTTTTATTTTTAAGCTAAGATCTGTTTTCCCTCAGAGTCCTTCAGGAGATCAGACCTCAACGCCTGTTCATAGTAACTCTGAGGCCTGTCTATCTTTTGTCTAACTCATTGAATTGACTAAGGTAGTGTGCTAATTGATTTAATTTACATTTGCTATTAAAGAACATGAAACTGCAAAATATCATTACAATAGCAGGGATTAAAATATTGATCTAATGTATGTGATCTTACTGTATGAGTCTGAATTGACTATTGGAAATACTGAGCAAAATCCAGTCGGCTGTTGATTCATCGCAGATGTTGGTCGGGTTAGAGGGCGCAGGGGGGAGGTGAAGGCCACATTGAATGTGTGAGACCTGGTAAACATTGAGGACTGAACACATACACAGAGTTTAGATGGTGTTGAGTATTGGGAGCTGATAAAAGCAGTTAATCTGGGGTGATCTGGTAAAATCAATATGGGAATAACCCCAGGTGAGTGAAGAAAGGTCAAAGAATGTTGACAAGAAGAGCGAGTTCCTTCCATGATCTCTTATCTATTTCATCATCTTGACCTCTGTGTGTGTATACCTTTGGCCAGAGAGAATATTTACATAATTCCACAACTTCCAAAGGATGAAATATTCATAGAATGTATGAAATATCAAACAAGCCCCTCTGACTTTTAAAACTCAGGAGAGTGCTCTATTAAAGCAGAGAAGCTGTGGACAGAACTGGCCCCAGACTGCTGATTGTTGAGTTTTGGGAGTTTTTGTTGATGGCACAGTTCTTGGTGTTCTCTTCTTCTTGTTGTGATGTTCATCATTCGCCAGCAAATGCCACCGTGTTCACTCCAGCTCCTCCCATCCTTGAAGGTAACGATTGGGCCATAAAAAATTGGAGCAGTGTTTCCTTCCATGATGAATGCAGTGAAAAGTGAATTTTTATTGTGGTTGCAGAGTGGTCAGATGAAGACACAGTGTGCAGAGGCCTGCTAGTTCCCTAAGTGCCCAGAATAGTAATACATATTTTTCCAGATCAGCAAATGTTCAGTATTCTAAAGTGTCTTGAGCAGTAATGCTTTTGGTCTGGGCCATTAAACACTTTTTTTAAAGACCCTATTTACATGGATGCTAAATTTTGAGGTATGCTGATATTAGGTTGGCTGGGATGTCTTTCGAGAGGGGGTATGCGTTTCACATGCCATAAATGTTGGATCCTATTAAAGGAGAAACCTCAAGATAACTATTTACATGTAATAAATAAGTTTCAAACAAGTTTCCAAAAACCTGTCTTAAAAATGTGTCCCAGGATACCTAAATCTTTTAACCCTCCAAAGCTCTTACTGTGGAGGATAAAGGGCATATTGGGATCTGAATAGAACGCATCTTCTTATCTAAGTCTGGTGGAAGTTAGCCAAATCACTTACACCACCTTTAATTATAAGTCCCAGGCTTTCAACAGAATTGGCTTGTATCAAGCCCAACATTGTGTTAAAATGTGTTCTTGGATGAGCTACAATGTCCTGGCCTGTTTACTGAGAGCAGACGAAGACTGCAGACACCTGCAGTGTTGCACATGAATTCTCAATTGATAATTTTGGACTTTACTTTTTCCAGGGCTTGAAAGATTCTGTGACTCTGGATTTAGGATTCATATTATTATACCTGATGAACAACATTCCTTGATTTGCAGGGATTCTGAGCAACTGTAACTAAAATGTGTGGATGTATTCCAAAAAATATTATGGAATACTAGTATTTTAGCCACAAAAACAGGATGTAGACAGGTTGTAGGGTGTGGATAAGCTGAATTCTGTATTAATGTAACACGTTGCTTGTGAACTGTAAACAGCTTACAGCTTTACAAATGCATACCCGTATATATATCCTATGGTTTTATCTATACATACACATACTAAATTAAAATATTAGAACAAAAACAATACACATGAACATGTAAAACAACAATAAAAATAAGACTTACATTCCTAGTGCTCCTTAAACATCCCAAAAAAAAAGGCTTCAGTTATTCCCACAGGATTTTGTGAAACTTTGTTTCTATTTTGTGGACCTATTCCCACGTAAGGGGGGTCTGGGGCATGCTCCCCCATAGGAATATGTTGTACATTTTCAGAATAAATACATCAATCTACATTCTGAGAGTAAAATTAAGTTACTTGATCTATGAAGTATTTTGTGCTCGTATAAACAACTTGTGCTCTTGTCATAATTTAAAGGGGTCATATTATGCTATTTTCAAAGATCATTATTTTGTGTATTAGGATTAATAGAATATGTTTTTGGTTTAAATTTCAAAAAACACATTATTTTTCACATACTGTACATTGTTGTAGCACCTGTATTCCCAGTCTTTCTAAAACACAACATTCTAAAAGCCCATACTTCCAAAAAGCGCAGTGTGCTCTGATTGGCTATTAGTACATGACAGTACATAAATGACTAGCTGTGCTGAATATATATATTATATTATTTATAGTTGTGGCCTACTGGTTAGTGAGTCGGACTTGTAATCAGAAGGTTGCTGGTTTGATTCCAGCGCTGGGGGGTAACAACTGAAGTGCTCTTGAGCAAGGCACCTAACCCCCGATTGCTCCCTGGGTGCAGTAGTGTGCTGCCCACTGTTCCGGATGTGTGCGTGTTCACGACTTGCAGTGTGTGTTCACTCCTCACCAGTCATGGGTTAAATTCAGAGGTCACATTTCGGGTATGGGTTACCATATCTGACAAATAATGTCATCTTATTATTATTTATATTAGCTTATTGTTTAAAAACAGGTGAAAATATTTAGAAATGAGATCATTACTAAACAAGTAAAGTAAAGCTCACTAAATATGTGTTCTGTGTATCTGTTGTGTATCATGCGGAGGCCACATGGATAGTTGATTTATTTAGAAATGAAGCATCTTTGTTGCTCACTGTCACCAGTCAAGCGGAAAGCACAGTTCTGGATGAATGCCTAAGTCTCTCACAGCAGTCGTGAGAAGCATGTAAATCTTACTCACTGTGTGTGTGTACTTGTACATCTATCTTTGTAAGGACCAATGTGACCACTTGGAACCTCAGAGTGAGGACAAAGAAGGGTCATGGTTATTGGGATGGTAAGGGTTAGGCTAAGAGGCTAGAGATTTTATTGTTAATGAAAGTCCCCACAAAGATATCTGTACAAAAAACATTACTATAAACTAGTAATAACTATAAACTATAACTATCACATAAACATCACTATATAAACATAACACATGCACATAAACTGTTATTTCAAGTAAATCTTACTACACTTTGGAGGTTAATTACATTTTCAGGCTCACACATTCTGAATCAGCTTTAAAAAAAACTGTTTGTATGATTTATACCCCTTTCCAAATAAAATAATATTCAAATTGATCTAACGCTTAAACTGACATACACAGAGTAAGCAAGGTTTGAGTTAATTAGCCCAGAGTTCGGGGTTTATCTGACAGTAAGTTAATCCTGCTTTCTGAAACAATGCCAGGAACACACTGTCTAAAAGCTTGACCTTTCACCCAAGCTCATGTTTACTTTGATAGATGAGTTTGTTGTAGAACGTACAGGACAAAAATGAAGTGGATGTGCTACAGAATTGTGGAACTTTTTACTGTTGAGAAAATCAGCTAAGACTAAAGAAACTGCAAACCTCTCATAACCAGACCATGTTTTGACCAGTGATGGTAATTGCTTAACCTGCTTAACACTAACGTGTTAATTCAATTCAGTATCTCTGTGCCATCATTGTTATAAACTTACATATGGTTACATATTTAACAACTGTTACATTAATTAACTTATACATATAATATTACAATATTACCACACTGTAATGGTTAATTTTAATAGTGTTTTCTCCTATGTTTTTCCTCAGATTTGTATCATTAAAGGCTTCTAGTTTTTCTTCAGTGTCTTCGCGTGATCTGTACAGCCAAAACGTGCACACAAGTGCGGTGTGTTATGGGTGTATTAGCACAGCTGTGATCCTGATGAAACACATATTTGTGTGTGTTGACCCACAGAACAACATTGAAGTGAATCTGCTCCACTGTAGAGCTTGAAAAGAGAATCTGCAATGGCATCTCGCCTGCTACATATTCATGATTTATGAGACTCAGTTCATGGCCCGGTGTAATGTATACAAATGTACTGGTCATGTGTAGCAGCTAATACTGCTGCACTGATTACTACATTCTTCATTATGATACAAACAAACAGTTTAAACATCATCACAAACATCATTGGCTCCTTGTTTCCATACATCATTTGTCATAGTTAAACTTATTGCAACACTTTCTGCTGTACTGGTGGAGCACCGTATACATGAGCCATTAATAAATCTAATCTCTTTGGGAATCTTTCAATTTTGTACATTGTCTAAAGACAATCTGAGTGGTGCTTGCCCATGTAAAAGCAATCACAATGCTAAGGAGTTATGGGTGGTTACCATGGTGTTTGCCAGGTGTTAAGCAGTTGTTAAGCTGTTCTAAGTGGTGGCTCAAGCAATCAATGTTTATGAAACATTAATTAATTTTAAGTTTATGAAATGCCTATTTTATGGTCCAGCAAGTAAAAACATACACCCAGTCACGCATTAACAACATCTTCTGCTTAATGTGATTGAGGTATCATTTATATTTAGAGCAGACTGGTTCATTACACACTGAAGCGTAAGTAGAGTTTTTGAAACTACTAATTATAAGTGTAAGCAATGATAATAGTGATGCTTGTCTTAGCAAACACTATTAACATTACTAACAATTGAAATATGTTGTGCAATCATTGTGCAAACAAACATACTTTAAACTTAAACTAGAGTCGATCAAAAGCAAAGTAGAATTTAATAAAATGTGCAAATGGTCTTTTATTTGTATGATCACCTCGGTAATGTTTCTGTCAAGATTCGACAATGTAGGAATCAATTTATTATCATTTAAAAGTAAAGTGAGGCTGTTTAACCTCTATTGATCTTTGGCATTTTATTTTGACGTTTTAAACCTTTTTAAAACTCCCCTCATATGGAACTCTTTGACCATGTTCACTGGCACCAGAATGTTACAATATCAGTCTGGAAAGAAGTCCAGAAATGGCTGTAATTAATTCTTCATAAACTAAAGAGTTGAATTAGTTGACATTAATATACTATGCTATACTATACTGTACTATACTATACTAATATAAAATAATAAAATAAAGTCATGTAAAAAAACTAAAACAAAAATATCCAGTATACTGCTTTGTCTGACAGAGATATCAAAAATGTGGATTATTACATTACTGCATTAATAAAACATGTTGTGGCAGCAATATTTCCCCAAATGTTGTCTGAACAAACAACTTTTATATTAAACAATTTTGCTGACTTGTTAAGGGATTTGAGTTCCCAGTATGCATTGCAACATGAATAAATTATGTGTATACTATTATAGGATTATTGCTTTGTTGTTTGCTGATTTTATTTATGCCGTTGTTTATGTTGTCACTGTTAGTTATTCATTATGTGGTCATATCGATGCTCATATTTTTTTCTTAATGATGTTTGTTGATTACCATTATTGAACTTCTTGTGTCTTTTTGTGTTAAGTGTCGAAATGTATCTGTGCATCTTATTAAAACTACTGAATGATTAGATTTGTGTTAATAGTTTCTCAGTTAGATCTATTGTTTCAGAAGATGACAGTTGTACAGTTTAGGGACTTGCATACAAATGATATATAAGACATACATCATATAAAACATATATAAACATGGTCTGGCATATGATACATGGGACATGTGCGATCGTAATCATTCTACAAATAACAAACCTCATTAGTGCTTTTCAGCACCCTTAAAGAAGATCAACAGGAAGTATACACACACAGTAAACATAAACTCAGTGAATATCTTTAATTTAAGACATGGAATTTAGAGTCAATCTTTTGACATTCTCCCTTCAGGTCAAAGGATTCTGTGAAATCCAAAGTAAACTGTGTATATTATCATGTGTTTAAATGGCACAAACATAGAACTGGGTTTAACAACATGTTTCGTTATATTTCTATTGTATTTAAAGATCCAGAGAAGCTTTGTAAGGTGGCAAGTTTTGAATGTTAAGTGCAAATGACATTTAAGAGCAAAATCAACAGGAAGATTTACTTTTTTGTTGCTTTTGTCATTTTTGTCCATTTCCATAGTATGGATTATGGTTTCCATAGTCCATTTCCATGATATGAAAAAGAACCAGACATTCTGCAAAAAAATGCTTTTGTGCTCCAAGAAAGACAGTAAATCATATTCAAAAAATATGTAAAGGTGATTAAATTATAGCTAGAATAATAATTGATTGTAAATTTTAGTTTAACCCTAAATACTCCGAAACCTGAGTACACTGACATGTGAATGTTGTACAGGAGTGATATTTTCTAAAGAGTGTTCTGAAATATCAGTAGCTATGTGTTTACAATAACATTACCCTCAGCATAATGCTGATGAGATGAGGATGAGTACCAGTAATAACCATTTACAACAAACACTAAGAGAAAACTATCAATACTGCAGCTGTGATATCTAAGCAGGAGACATTGAACTCCTGTCAGCATTTTTTAAAAGCTCTGTGATATCTGATGTCTCCAGGCAACAACATACATACTTTGCATTAAATCATTTTTCTGCAGAACACGTGCTCATATTCCAGCTGCGCCATTTTGTCTGGTTCACTTGTCAGAACCAAACCAGCAGAACAAATGTCACAGTGATCCAACAGACACTGATAAACGATTCCCCAGAGAAGCATTTTAATGGCCCATCAGAACTCTGTCTTAATTATTAATCTTGTGCATGTGTTTAGTTTGCGCTATCACGCAGACCCTGGAATAAATGATGGGACAACAGCCGCTGATCAGTCATTGAAATGTTTGAGGGACGTTCAAGTGGAAGGGATCAATCCATTGTTAAATGTGGGCTTTTTCTGCTCACAGCAGATTTTAAAAATGCAAAAGTAGAGCGAAATTCCTCAGAGCACTAACAATGAATCATTCAGCAAATCTGTCTGTGTCAGAACGTAAGGATGGTGGATTTCCCCCTAAGGCGTTTCTCATCCTCTCCCCGTGATAGAACTCCGAGGGGAGACACCAGCTCCACTGAGCTGCAGAACCTTCATTTAAGCTCGTTATCTCTGTTTGTTTTTGGCACACACCTGCAGTTGCTCTCTCTGTTTAAAGCATTAAAGAAACAGTTAAGCCAAAAAATAAAAAACTAAAGGCACCATTAAAGTCACTGATATGACACATAAGTTGCAAGTAATACAAGTCATAAGTTTTATGTGATTAATTATGTGAAACAAGGAAATCTTCTCCACCAAATTGTGTTCAGCAGGTCTGACATCCCTGATCATATAAAGGCATGCATGTGGGTTCTCACATGTGCTATAACCAAACGCAACACATCAATTCAAACATTTAGAACTCATAATGAGATATAGCTTTAGATCGGATTTTCTGTGAAAAGTTCATTTGATTTTACACAACAATATTTCAGTTGCACAAATAGACTTGCAGTTCAAATGTGTGGTGTGGACCTTTTGAATCACTCAAGCTCAACTAGTTTTATAGCTCAACTCGTAGAGCATCAGGTTACAAAGGTTGTGGGTTCAATTTCCAAGGGAACATGCATACTGATTAAATATATTTGAATGCACTGTTGCTTTGTGTCTGCCAAATGTGTATAATGTAAATGCTTGACAAAAAAACGTTAATTTAGGTTTGTTTACTGATGTGTTAAGTCACCCTTTCTGCAGGCTATATTATGTCAGCTGGTGGCAATGAGTGGTTGTTTTATGTGTAAGGAATTTAATTTTTTACTAAACTGTTGATTTCAAGATGCAATCCGTAACTTTTGACTCTCTGTGCCATCTTAATTTTAAACATAAAATTGAATGTTACTTTACATACTTTTCTTAAAGTCAAATTAAGCCAAACTGACATTCCTCAGAAAATCGGACCTGACAGCCAAATTATAAATCTTTATTTATAAGCTTACTATTGTGAATTGGGCTAATTTTTAAACACAGATCTGTTATGTACTTGCTCAATGATTTATTTTTTATTTAATTATAAACAAGAATCAAGACAGTGAAAAAGCATCAAATAATAACAAATCAGAATAAGCCATGTTTTCCTCCAATTACCTTCTAGCCATGACTTTTTCTAAGCTATAGACAAAATAATAATACCCTAAATAAACTATTAATTTCAATAACATTTTCAATTATTGTTGCATTTTAAATGTGCATCATCATTATCATCATACTTTTAAACTTATTGTCTTACCTGCTCTGCCTTTTGTGACGGTAATAAATTCCAGGATTTTTCCTCTGTTGACTTTAACGGGCTCAGCAGGTGCTGGATTTGCGCTCCGGCACTGCAAGGTCAAATCTAAAGGGGCACCACTTGGCAACAGCTGCTACTCTGCCAATCAGCAGTACCTGTGTCTCTCTCACCAGGGGTTTGGTTAGGGCTATCACACCTTAGCAGAGCCATTCAAAGTTAAGCGATGCAAAGCAGTCTTATCAAATTTCAGTGAAAGCAAGCAGCCCGATCAGCTTTAATCTCTTTTGGGGAGGTTCTGAAATCCTTTTAAGAACTTTCTTCTCTCCTTGTGAAGGTGAGAGTTTCTCGTAAGGATTTTATGACATTGCGGGACCACCGGATAATGTCAGCATTTCAAGCGTCTCTTTTTATTTTCTATCTGAAATCAACAACAGTTTTAACAGATTAACTGTTGAAAAGCTGAAAAGAAATTCAATTAGTGAATGTTCATTGATTTCTCTAATTCTCAGTATTGGATGCCGCCAAAAGTAATTGGGTAATTAAAGCTGCAATCTGTAACTTTTGCCTCTCTACTGCCATCTCTGTTTGAAGCATAAAATTGCAGGGTACTTGCGCAATTGCTGTGGGAACAAACGCTGCACCATCTACAGTTTGTAGTTGGATATTCTTCTTTCTATTTACTTGTTTTCTGTTAATTATCATTATAAACATTGTGAATCAGGGTAAGACAAGGAGATCATTTTGAACACTGACATGTTATGTACTTGTTCAATAACTTATTTTTGTTCATTTTATCCTGTAAAAAGTTTTGATTGCAGCTTTAAATAAAGTTATTAAACATGAAGTCAGGAAGAGTATGCCCATTCTAATTAATACCAGGATAAAAGCAGCTTTTTACTTCTTCCCATTGTCAGTTTGTTTGGCAATATGCTGTGATAAACCGGCTACATCACATGTGTTTGTATACAGATGCATGTCAAATATCAATGACACACCAAAGTTAGCATACTGCTGAATTGCAGTAAATAGCTATACAAAAATACTCCCGGGTGAGGCAAGGTAAAGTGAGGGTGAGGCAAGGTAAAGGTAAAATAAAAAGGTAAATGAAGGTAAAATATAAATTTATTTATATAACATACTGTCTTTCTAGATCAAATATAGAAATCATTACAATACCAAAAAAATTTATGTTGACACCCTCACATGAACTAACCACTTGCTGTCTCTTACTGAGCTGTGACTAACCTCTGATTTTCATTTTTTTCATTGTCTTTCACTTTTAAGTTTAGGTGCTGGAGCTGGATTACAGCACACTCTGGTTTATCTCTGTATAACTTACTCTACATTACACATCTACCCCACTGCTGCATTACAGGAATGACCCATATCATCTAGACTGATGGAGTATGATCTCTGTGAATAAGATTTGACAGTATGCAAAACACTGCTACACTACACTATAAATACTGCACTACACTGCTACACTATACAATACATACTGAACTACAATGCTACACTACACGATAAATACTGAACTACACCGCTACACTATACAATACATACTGAACTACACTGCTACACTATACAATACATACTGTCTACACTGTTTCACTACACAATAAATACTGCACTACACTGCTACACTACACAATAAATACTGAACTACACTGCTACACTACACAATAAATACTGGCTACACTGTTTCACTACACAATAAATACTGGCTACACTGTTTCACTACACAATAAATACTGAACTACAATGCTACACTACACAATAAATATTGCACCATACTACTACACTACACAATAAATATTGCACCACACTGCTGCACTATACTTGTGATAAAGATGCGGAGGCAGAAGGATCCATATGCAGCGTATTTATTATAAACAACAGGCAGAGGTAATACACAACGGCAAACAGTTCTTTCAGAGGCAAGACAGTAATCGTAGGTCAGACAGGCAGCAAACGTCATTGAAACGGTAAACACTCACAGTTCGGGGCAGACGGCAAGTAATTCAAAACCATAACAATCCAAATCGAAACCAGAAAAAACCACAAGAAGATAAATGCTCTGAAATGTATGCTGAGGAGGCAATAGAAGACATCACGCTGAGCGTTCGCGCGTCAGCACTTAAATAGTTCCGGTAGCGATACGATGAGTTAACCCGGAAGTAGCGCAATCGAGGAGCTGATTCACTCGGCAGGCCTCCTCGCCATCAATCGTAACTGGGGGTCCTGTTCCCAGAGACTCTCATCTGGACCCTCCTCCGGTGCACCAGCAGGTTTCAGCAAGGATACATGAAATGTCTGAGAAATTCGAAAATTATTAGGGAGATCTAGACGGGCAGACACAGGAGTGACCATTCTTTGAATCTGAAAAGGACCCACATACCTTGGACCAAGTTTCCTACATAGTAGACGTAGATGGAGGTCTCGAGTCGAAAGCCTGACCAACTGACCAGCGGCGTAGTTGTGACCTCATCTACGATGTCTATTAGCCTGAAGTGTTTGTCAACGGACTGCGTGCAAGAGATGAATGTGGGCCCGATCCCATACCTCCTCGCTTCGGCGAAGCCAGTCCGTCACTGCTGGGAGATCCGAGGGCTCCCCAGACCGAATGGCATTAGTCCAGTGGCAGGTTTAACCAGGGACTTCTGGGCATACTCTGCCCACATCAAAAACCTGCTCCAGTCACTTTGACGTTGGTTACAGTAGGCTCCTAAAAATCGGATTATTTCCTGATTAGGACGCTCAGTCTGTCCATTGGATTGGGGATGATAGCCCGAGGTTAGGCTAATGTTAACGCCTAGACACTTAAAAAATGAGGCCCACACTCGAGAGGTGAACTGGGGACACAATGTCCTCCGGCAGACCATAAAACCTAAAAACATAATCACACAACAGCTGCACAGTATTAAAGGCAGACGGTAACTTGGGGAGAGGGATGAGTCAACACGCCTTAGAGAAGCAGTCTATTATGGTCAAAATAGTGGTATGACCTTGTGAATTCGGTAGATCAGTGATGAAGTCGATTGCTATGTGAGACCAGGGTCTACAGGGTGTAGGTAGGGGTTGCAACCTAAGGTGTCTGGGGTTCTTAGAAATTTGGCAAACGCTGCAGTTCTGGATGAATTTTATGGTGTCTTGTGAGATTGAGGTCCACCAATAGGTGTTACCTAATAGGTTCAAAGTGGCCGTGATACCAGAGTGCCCTGAGCTGGGACTCTCATGAACCTGAGTGAGTACTCTCTCTCTGAGTGGTTCTGGGACAAATGTGAGATTGTCAGGGCAGGCAACGGTTGGAGCTTGTGATTCATTAAATTGCTGAATCTCTGTGTGGAGGTCCCACTGGACCGGAGCTAGTAGTAGTTTACTCGGGAGGATCATTTCAGGACATTCTGGTCTTGAGAAATGTTCTGCCTGTCTAGACAATGCGTCGGCTTTGACATTCTTTGAGCCCATGCGATAAGTCACCGTAAAATCAAACCGGGTAAAAAACAGGGACCAGCGGGCCTGATGTGGGTTAAGGCGTTTAGCTGACCTAATGTATTCAAGGTTCTTGTGGTCCGTAATAATAGTAAATGGGTGTGCAGCCCCCTCGAGCCAGTGTCGGCACTCCTCTAATGCCAATTTCATGGCGAGTAGCTCACGATTTCCTACATTGTAATTTTGCTCTGCTGGTGATAGTTTACTGGAGAAGGCGCAAGGGTACATTTTGGGGGGTGAGCTGTGATGTTGGGACAGCACGGCCCCCACCCCGTAATTGGAGGCATCAACTTCTACTATAAAGGGAAGCTCGGGGTCAGGGTGGTGCAAAATGGGTGCAGTAGTGAAACGTGTCTTTAACTCTGTGAATGCCTGGGTTGCAAATTCATTCCATACCAGCCGACTTGAACAATGTTTTACTAAGGCTGTGAGTGGTGTGGCTACTGAGCTGAGGTTACGAATGAACCTTCAATAAAAATTTGCGAACCCTAAAAATCGCTGTAGTTCTTTGACCATTTTAGGAAGTAGCCAGTCAGTTATGGCTCGCACCTGTGCATCATCCATGGTCACCCCCTCTCGACTAATGACGTAACCCAGAAATGTGGCGCTAGTTTGGTGGAACTCACATTTCTCAACTTTTACAAACAGATTGTTCTCAATAAGACATAACAGGACTGAGTGAACAATGCTTCTTGTGCTCTTCCAGGTAGTTCGAGTAAATCAAGATATCATCGATGTAAACGATAACCCACTTCTCTAACATATCACGGAAAATGCCGTTCATATAGGATTGGAAAACTGATGGGCTATTTGCCAGACCAAAGGGCATGACAAGGTATTCATAGTGCCCAGATGTAGTGGAAAAGGCTGTTTTCCACTCGTCTCCCTCACGAATTCGAATCAAATTATAGGCGTTGCATAAGTCGAGTTTGGTGAAATATCGGGCCTGACGGAGTTGTTCAAGAGCTAGAGGACTTAAAGGGAGGGGGTAGTGGAATTTTATCGTGGCCTCATTCAAATTACGATAGTCAATACAGGGTCTAAGACCCCCATATTTCTTCTTAACGAAGAAGAACCCTGCCAAAAAGGGGGAATTAGATAAGCGTATAAAGCCTTTAGCTAGCTCTTCTTCTATGTACTCTCGCATCGCTGCTGACTTGGGCTGCGAAAGAGGGAACACCCGGCCTTCGGGAGGTAAGGTGTTGGGTTTTAACTCAATAGCGCAATCTGTAGATCGATGTGGAGGTAGTTGTGAGGCTTTAACCTTACTAAAGACAATTGCCAGATCAGAATATTCGACAGGGATGTTCTCTGGAATTTCAGGTAGTTCAGAGTCTACAGTTATCTAGGAAGGTGGGCTGATTTTAGTTAGGCACGTCCGATGACACTCATTACCCCAATGAAGAATTTGTCCCTCACTCCAGGAAATAAAGGGTTCGTGTTTTTGCAACCAGGGCACACCTAATACCAAGGTATGTCTAGGGGAAGCTATAGCAAATAACTGAAGGTTTTCTATATGAAGGGCACCAACTTGTAACTGCAAGGGGACGGTCTGGAATTCAACGTGTCCCACACCAAGAGGTCGGCCGTCTATCGCCTCCACCTCTAGGGAAGAGGAACAAGGGGTTAGGTGTATGTTATTAGTATGAGCAAATTCTCATGAGATAAAGTTACCCACTACCCCTGAATCGATTAAGGCAGAGATGGTAATGTGCAAGTTAGCAAAGGCTAGAGTAACAGGTAACTGTATGATATTATGAGATTTATGAGAAATAGTGGCTAGACTTACCAAAGTAGGGTTCGCACTTGGCCTTGATGGACATGCTGCTCTCAGGTGCCCTGACTGACCGCAGTATAGACAAAGACCCTATCGGAAACATTGTTTGCATTCCTCAGGGGTCAGGCAAGTGAAATTTATCTGCATGGGCTTGGGTGGGGCTGCACATTCGGTTCTACTTAAAAAGGGGTTCCTAGTGGGTTGTCGTGCCCGGATGAGGTCATCAATATGAATAAAGAAGTCAATGTACTCACTCAGGGAGCGACCCTCATCTCGACAGGCCAGCTCGGATTGGAGCTTGGGACGTTAGCCCCTTTGATATAACAACAATAGGGTGTCCTCCACCCAATTGGTTTGGGCTGCTAGAGTGTGGAAATTCAAGGCATACTCCACTGCTGGTTGTTCCCCCTGTGTGAGAGTCATGAGGCGTTCCCCAGGACTCAATCCTTCCGCGGGATGGTCGAAAACCTCCTTGAATCTTTGTAGGAAGGCATCGAAAGAGGGAAGGCCTGACCCATTATTGCCCCAAACGGCTGGAGCCCACTCCAATGCCTTACCAGTGAGGAGAGAACACACGAATGCTACTCGACTACTGTCCGTGGGATAAAGTACTGGCTGCTGAGATATGAAGAGTGAGCACTGGAGCAGGAACCCTTTACATCGGGTTGGATTTCTCATACTTCTCACGAACGGCTGCTGGATCGTGTGAAGGCGATGTCTTGAAGACGCGGAGGCAAAAGGATCCATATGCTTCATCCAGATTTCCTGTAGCTCAGTGGTTAGAGCATGGCGTTAACAACGCCAAGGTCATGGGTTCAATCCCAGGGATTGCACATACTCAGAATCAATGTATAGTATATGCAATGTAAGTCGCTTTGGATAAAAGCGTCTGCCAAATGTGTAAATGTAAATATGCAGCGTATTTATTATAAACACAGGCAGAAGTAATACACAACGGCAAACAGTTCTTTCAGAGGCAAGACAGTAATCGTAGGTCGGTAAACAGACAGGGGTCGAGACAGGTGTAAACACTCACAAAGCGGTAAACACTCACAGTTCAGGGCTGGCGGCAATCAAACACAAATCCGTAATCCAAAACACAATCCAAAGGGGCAGGCGGCAAGTAATCCAAAACCATAAACAATCCAAATTGAAACCAGAAAAAAACACAAGAAGATAAACGCTCTGAAATGCATGCTGAGGAGGCAATACAAGACATTGCGCTGAGCGTTCGTGCGTCAGCGCTTAAATAGTTCCGGTAGCGATCCCACAAGTTAACCCGGAAGTAGTGCAAGGGTCCTCTGGGAAGTGTAGTTCCTTAGCTTGTCAGTATTCTGGTGAAGGCTCTCTCTGCTGGCGCGGAGGAGGAGGGGCGGGAGTAGTGAACCTGCATTTATTTGGTCAGGTAAATCTGTAAGTAAATCTGCATTTATTTTTGTAGTGTAAATTTGTTGTACCTGTGGTTATGAATGCCATTTTCTTCCCTTAAATGTGTAATTATTTTACTAAATTCAAATAAAAGCTTAAACAAAATCTTAATTCTGTACATATGTTAAGAGTGTTTATGCCGCAAAGTTTGTGTAGTAAATAATTTTCGTAAAAGTGGATAGTTGCACAATTATGTCTTTATAATAAGCTTATTGTTGTGACACAATCTAAAACCCTGTTGTCCTTTTTTTAATTATTTCACAACATTGATTATTATAGATTATTTAAAAGATGCAATCCAGTTTATTAAAACTTAAAGGATCGTTCTTTGTCTGATACATTGTTTATCGGTGGAAAAGTCATCCGCTTTACAGGGTAACCTTTGAAACATGACAACATTTTGAATCCTGTTTCAACGTGTGATGCCAGTGATCTTTTTTCACCACAAACACAAATTCAATTTCTGTAAGCCATTAATGGTTCATAGGAACAGAGAGTTAGCAAAAGCTTTTATTTGTAACTTAAACCCCCACAAAACAATTCCATAGTTTCCATGAATCGCAGTGTAACGTCACAGCAATAATTGCCACAACTGGCAGTACAACAACAAGAGTTTTTGAACACTAGCACTTGTGTGGTAGACTGAAGTGACTATTTGGGGAGCTTTTCTTGGGTCAGGTACTCTACCATGAATTGAGATGTCAAATTAGCCCTGCTGTTAAGATTTCAAAACTGTCTGTTCTTCGTGCTGCTCGTGTCTCCCTATGCCTTTGGAAAAATTCATCAGAGCTCTGCAGAGCATCAATGCTGAGCTGTAATCATGGCATCTGATCAGGTCTCTGAGGGGGTGGAGATGGGTTCACTCTAAAGCTTTCTTGTTTTTGATCAACATCTTGTCTCTTCTATCTGAAAGTATGGTGTAAACGTGTAACGCACAGCTGATGCAACAACCTCGCAACAGGAAACCTATTGAGCTCACATTGTCAGAATTAAGCCATTGGTGTATTTATGTGGATTACTTTGCAAATGTTCATAGGAGTTAAAACTCAGCTGTAAAAGAGTGAAATGTAAAATTACTGTGTAATAAGTGACTTATTACCAAAATACAACATATTAACATCTTTCTTCAACGTTTTATTACATTAAATGTTTATCTATGTCATATTTTATCTATACTATATTATATTCTATCATAATTATATAATGCACCAAACACAGGAATAAAGTGGGTTCACAGGAATTAAGTGGTTATTTTGAAATTAGTCATACAATTTATTAAGAAGAATCCTGAATCACTGAAGGTCTGCTGACCAGACTGTAGAACAGGTGTGAACATAGATTTCATCTTTCATGATCACAAACACATCAGCTTCGGTGTCACCACCTGCTTTAGAACACAGACGCTCACCACAAAACACAACTACACACACACAAAACATACACAAAACACTGGAAGAACTCTCATCTTTATGAAAATAATATGTAAATGGGATCAGTCTATTTCCATAGACCATAATGCTTTGTTCTAAAACAACAATGCAGTTAGCTCCTAGAAATACATATGAGAATTAAATAAATAAAGCAAGCTAGATGTTAGCTAAAATTTGCACTTCAAAAACATGAAGTTCTGAGGATTTTTTTTTCTTTTACTATTTTGGTCTGATCTGATAAAAACAGTTGTTGACAGAGATTGAATGAAAGATTTCTGAGACAGATGTAAAAAACATTTGATTGCTGTCTGCCAAAACAAGTTATTGCAATAAAGTTCTGAAGAAGTTAGCTAATCAGCAACATATTTAGAAAAAGATAATATATTGTGTCTGTAATTCTGCCAAAGAGGTTGGACAAAATGAAATGTGATTATGCACAGCATAAAGGTAATAATGTAATAACCAAACAAAACATTTCTATTTTTACTTGAAGTATTAATAAAAATGTATGTACATTTTTAAAGGAAAAGTTCATTTTTAAATTGAAAGATTAGTAAAGATTAACAAGATTATGAATGGGGACCAAGGATAGCTGTGAGGTAGCTATGAGTAAATGATGACAGTTTTCATTTTTTGGGTGCACTGTTCCTTAAAGAGACATAATCATGCTGTTAGAGCAAATCTAAGCTTAATTCTCCAAATATAGACAAAGATTTTTTTAATAGATAAATTTAACAGTATCATAATGTTCACAAAAATCAGAATGTGCAGATTACCAAAGAGGCAAAGCTGAGCATGGAGATATGCAAATGCGAAGGAATGTCTCATTGAAATACGTGTATGTAAAATGGCACCTTAAAAAAACAGGAGCATGCTGACTTGACGTGTTCCACAGCCCACAGTGTGATTGTGTAGCTGGAACGTAACGCTGTTCATTTATTGTGCTGGTGACAGCTGTGAGGATGACTGCCATTGCACACTTGATGCAGATGATACAGTTGTTTTCTTTGTGGGCTGCTCAAAATGAAACGGCCACCAGTGTGCAGCAGAGCAGTGAGTCATTTGCACATGTGTAGTGGGTGTCACCGTGGGCTGAATGCTGATTGCTGAACCAAAGGCGACCCTGACTCTCTTCCTGACCAAACAATAAAGAAGAGTAAGTAAGGCTGTGCCAGGATCAGTTCAAAGGGGTGACCTCTATTATCACTACAATCTTATTCATATAAATCAAACATTTTTCCTTCACAGAGAAGGCAATCTTAATCCCAAAATACAAAAATTGTTGTTCCTGTAGCTCAGTGGTAAAGCATTTTGTTAGCAGTGCAAAAGGTCATGGGTTATATTCCCAGGGAACACATGTACTGACAAAATGTATAACTTGAATGTCGTGTAAGTCGCTGGATAAAAGTGTCTGCCAAATGCATAAATGTAAATATAGGGTATTATTTTACAATCAAGGTACATGAAAAAAAATTAACCTGATTAATAAGATAATGAAAGTAATATTTTTTTAATTGTGGCCGACATAAAAGAAACGCTACAAATAAATAACCTGTAACAATTAACCACCAAAATATGTACAGTTCTTTTACGCAATATTGCGTAGTCAATATTTCTTTGTGCTGTGTCTGTTTCTGCCTATTAGAATATTGTGTTGTTAGCTTTGCAAAATGCTAATGTCATATGTACTTTACATAAGCTGCACTATTTGTACTCCGCATGTAGTGTTGCTATGTAGTGCATTTAAAACTTCACTTACAGTATGAAGGTGCTGCATCAAAAGTAAACTCTGCTTGTCCCCATCCACTGTGTGTTTGCATCATAAGTAAAGTCCACAGCACACACTATCTGCACAGACTGTACAAGAACAGCAGCACTTGTGGAAGGGATTGACTGCAGGTTTAAAAGGGTTCACTAAGTGATGACACTCACAGTTGGGCACATGTGTTGACAGTTCACGCTCAATGATGTATACTTTTAAAAGACTTTCGAAAGAGACAGCGTTAAATACAGAAAACAAAATACACCTGGGTCTTTGAAAAGCAGCTGCCCTAAAATCAAGGCAACTTCCTGGGTTTTTGGAACAGTGGCCAAGTTTTACTTTTGCATTTTTTAATGAAAACAGCTGCATAGCACATTCTTAGCACAAGACTGAGATTTTATAACACAGTTGCCCACTGGTGAGCTTTGAGAGACTGTCAAATTCAGTTTTATCATTCTTTCCTCTGGGATGAGAGATGAGACCATCAGCCATAGATACACATATAGAGATGCCTGCCAAGCAGACAATCTCGTTCTCGCCTGCAGCCACCACACATATTGTCCATGGAATCAATAGTAATAACAGGAAAGCGTGGCCTTGTTTCGTGAAGGGCAGTCAACTTGAAGACACATCAGCATGTAAACGTTAAACCTCTGAGACTTTCTGAGATGGAAGACTGCAATGTTATACATTAGATTTAGAATGCATAACATTCATGAGAAAACTTAACCAGCCTGAGATCTTCAGATTAAGACCTCGTCTTCTGACGGACCTCAGGTGACGGAGATGGAGCTCTGAGGCTTGTTAGAAGCTGATGTAGATGCATCATCTAGTGGGACTCTTTGAGGTTTGTAAAAATCAAAATTAAGGGAGTGTTTAAGGCATCTGTCTGACAACAGTCATTGTTTTTGCGATTGCTGATGCTAGTGGAGCAAAAATGACACTCTACACTTAAGATTTGACTTTATTTCAGAGGAATCTGAATTAAGTTCCCACAACACTGTGTTGAATTGGAATTAAATTAAAATGACGGAATGAGTAATTTGCTGAATTCTAATTCAGAGTCACAACAGAGGAAATTGAACTCAAAACATAAATAGAAATATAATGTTAGTTTACAAGGATCTCTCTTTTTATAGTATTACACATTTATATATAGAGAATTGTTGAACAGACAAACAGAAACATGGGCTGAGAGGTGATTAAAATTTACTTCATTTGACTTTATTCTACCTTGTCAAACCACATGAGACCCCACATGATCAGACCTCATTAGTCTTCATCATCATACCCTATTAGGCCTGATCAGACTTTATTAGACCTGCACAGACCACATCAGACTGTATTGGACTTGATCAGATCCCATCAGACACAATCAGACTTCATTATACATCATGACCTCAAATTCAATTGTTCAATCCCACAGTTCCATAAATTCAATTCAAATTCAAGAACTGAAAAACAATTTGAAAGCATTCCATTGAGATATGAATGGGCACAACATTCTTTAAAGGAAGAGGGGTTATGATATTTACAGTGCTATATTTGGTATTTACATGATTTATCTGTGTAAGATGGACAGAAAACAGATGATTAGGTGATTTGCCAGTCGGGCGAGTGCAGTGTAGCTGGGCAGTGTATCATCATGGTTGATGGAGGAGGAAAACCCTGCAGCTACTGGCATTAATCAGGAACCTGTTCATTTATTCTGTGCTAATACAAGCACTCTGTGTTTAAAAGAAAAAGAGGAGGGAGACAAGAGAAGCTGTCAATCAAACCTCAAATTCTCCCTATGTTGTCAGGATAATCTGTCATATGCTCTGTTAGACAGATACTGTCATTTCTACATTTACATTTAGCCATTCAGCAGACATTTTAATCTAAAGTGACTTACAAGATGAGGAAAACAATTTCTAAGAATATTGACCAAGTGCTGACAAAGTTCTTATTTTATATTTTTATTATATTTTGTTATATTTCTGTCAGCTGATTCTTTAGCATTTTGACATTTAATAAACCCATATTTCTTTTTTTCAGGTAGACACAATGCATTACACATTTGGACAATAGATACACATCTGTGTGAATTTCATAGATAGAATTTCCTGCTACATTATTTTCTTGTTGCTCTTGAGAGTAAAAGACACACTAGCTATAAATTCTGTTTTTATCAAACTTCCTGCTTATTGAGGCTTCTTCTAATTGGTGCAATTCTGCTGCCTTAAAGTCTGTTGCTGCTTGATTCAAACCTTAAGTCATGATTTATTATTAAAGCAGTTTACAAACCTCTCCGCCACATAACAAAGTTTATCAATAAAAATATGATTTTCAGCTGGGATTCTATATAGCAGAGTCCAAAAGGTCACGGAATTGATTCATTTTATGTAATACAGGATCGACTTTTTCATTTTACTTTGCTATCATCACAACAAAACCTCTTTAGGCAACAGGGCCAATCGTTGATGTAGTGCAAGTCACTCTCTATTGCGAGGAGTGTTTGTCTTCTGGAAGGGAAACTCTTGAACTTTTGAGTCGTTCTCCAGCAGTTCCTGAGCTCAAAATAGATTCCAAGCAGAGAATGGCTTATTGATTTTTGATCGCTATATGACATTTAGTACAGAGATCATGTATGGAAATTTTAAATGCAATTTATTTGAAAATGTCATGCCCCCTTTAAATGCTCAGGGAGATCTTTCTACGCTTCAAAGCATGAGTGTGTGAAGGTTACAACCTTGTTAAAGGTTACCTTGTTAAGAATGTTATTATCATTTAAAACCAGCATGCACTAAAAGACACAAATTTTGTGTCTTTTAGAGTCTTTTAGTGCATGTCTGTGAGATAGAACATCTATCTCCGGATATAGATCTTCATATAGATCTATATCCATCTATATGAACACTATTCTACTGAAACTCAACAAAATCTGTTATTTATATCATATCTTTAGCAAATATGCACAAATCCAGTGAGTCTTTCACTTCCAGGAAAATGACTTTGATGATGTAGACTGTACTTTTTTCCAATTTTGTTCAATAAAATGCTCTCTGAGAGAGCAATAGCATAAATCTCTGACTATTAATTGCAAGAAGCAAATTATGTTCATGGTTGTAATTATGTGAAAGGCTATCGGTTATTTAAAAGTGAGTAATTTTTCTTCAGTAGGTTGTGCCCCACCTTCTTGTATTGTATAGGAAGTACATCAACTTCAAGAAAGAAAATGTATGCAAGCAATTTCACAGGGTCTTCAAGCTAATGAAAATAGCTCACAGCTAAAGTGGAAACCAGAGAGAAAGTGCTTGTCAGATAGATTTATTAAGGAATACATATTGATGTATATTTAATTCACCTCCTCAACAGAGTTATTCAATAAATCCTTATTAATGCATGTATGGCATTTAAATAAAGTGCTGTGAAGATTTTTATGACACACACACACATTGACCTTATCAACCATATGCAAATTAAAACCCTCTATAATCAGCATTGAGGCATTTTCTAGAATTGTGCACACAGAAATCTCTTGCAGGATCGCTTCAGACAGTACAGACCACAGGAAAAATGGCACAAACCTCTCTGACGTATTACTTGTCAGTATTGCACTTGCATAAATTTCCCAGAAGGGTCTCTACTCTGGCAGGACTCTCACATTTGTTGCAGCATCCCTAGTGAAAAATCACTTAAACAGCGAGCTAAAGATCTGTATTACATTTCAGAGGGACACTACCTCACAAACAGCCAGTCAGCCTTACTCACAGAAACACACAGCTGAATGTGAGTGAATCTACACAGCTTTTTTGGCATTACACCCTGCAAGTGTGGTTATTTGAGCTTATTGCCCTATTAAACATTAAAAGAAATGTCACTTTGAAATATTTATTTATTAATCAGAATTACCATATGACTAATATGTAATCTTCAGTAAATCCATAGTGTCATTTCTCGGCTCCTCTGGAAGTACAGGGATCCAACAAGCTCAATCTAATTGCTAAAATCCAAGATTCAGGCAAGTGTTGGAATGCAACTGGCTGTGTCTCAGTCGATCTCCTTTCAAATGCTTGTAAAATTCCCACGATAATGTAGCATTTCCAGTCAAACTTATGGAAAACAGCCTTGGACTTCCCCTCAGTGACGCAAGTATGGTGGAAAACAGCACAACGCTTCAAAGAACAAGCTTTACAAGGACGTACTATAAAAAGGGTTTTTATGCTACAAGTCTTTATAAATTTAAAAAATGTTTAAATTTTTTAATCTTTAATTACATATGCAAAATGATTGATCTTTGCAGTAAATTAGTCTTGAAGGTACACTCAGTCATTCATTTCTCTTAAAAATGTTGAAAATCATTTCAGGGCTATAATGTTGTTTAAAATTAAACCAGATGAAGAGCTTCACCCTCAAAAACACATGACAGTTTGATGAATAATGATGAATAAATGTAAGTGACATTTGGGAGCAATTAGTTCAGTTCAGGATCTATTCTGCACTGTTTGGTTGAGCACAAGTGTCAGTTTCTTTAAGTGTGCATCTTTGATATATTTTTAGAAGCCTTGTGAAGTCACAGAAGATTTAAGGCCAAACAGTAGGCCAATAAAAGCTGTTATTGGAGCTGGCCACCTCATGGGGACCACCATGTTGAAATCACCAGGCACATGACCAGGCAAATTCTACTTTATTCTGTGAGTGTAGGAGTCCAAAAACAGGGAATTGTCAAAATCATGGCTGACTGCAGATAGGGCATTTAGGGAAAACAAATAAACACATATATAAATATGCATGGATTATGTCCTGTTGATATAGTGCTTGAGTATGAAAAGACAACTGAGGGTTTTAACATCCCAGGTGAAATAAATAAATTACCTGAGATAATTTGTTTAATTCACCCATTGTCAGTGAGTATTGTAATTGAGTTACAAGGAAATCATCATAAAATTAAAAGTCTAATGGATACCACAACACTTATGAGGAAATGAAGAAAACAGAGATAAGATCAATACTCAGTTGAGCAACTGTGAGCAGGTCAGAACAAGTCATTACATACCAAAGATTTTCTTTGTCTTTACACAAGAAATATTGATGGAATTTTGATTCGGAAATAGAGCAAATTATATTTCTGGCCTTGATAAACATTTTTCCTTTTTTGGCCAGAGAAGCATGAAGGTCTGATGTTGTGTTTTGATTTGAGTTTTTCTGACTGATGTCTGGGATGATGTTTTGCTTGTACTTTTGGGAAAAACACTGCAGACTTTTTAATGAAACATTCCCCACTTCTGAGATTCAAGCACATACAGCAGCTTCACTTCAAATAAACACTGGCTTTCAATTTGTGGAGTGCTTTTGTTCATTTCTAATGTCATTTCTCCTGGAAGACTCAATGTGTGACAGCAGTCGACTGGCCTTCTTTCCCTCGTCCATATTTGATGAGGGTGATGCTGGTGCAGTGGTTGAGTCATGGAGCAGAGACCTCTGGGAGCACAAATGAAGTCACAGCCAATGCTGTGGCCGTCTCCACAGAAATATGATTCAATAACATGGAAAATCACTTTTCCAAGTAGTTAATGAATTTGGACAAAAAGTTTCACCTGAAAGGGGTAAAAACGCTATCTACATCTGTCCCAGACTGTTCAATATGCTCTAATAAAAGGGTTTGGAAATGAAACCTGTAGGACTATTTTGTGGGACAAATCAAAGTAACAGACTCCATTTCATTTAATGAATAAAGGAATAAACTAGACTGTTTTCTGTTTGTGATAGAGGAATATGTGTGAAATAACCAAGGATTGCAGATGGATGATGAACATAAGGTTTAAAGCAAGATGTTTTCGTATCAGGGGTTAAGGTTTGTCCGTTAGTCTGAGTATTGCATCATTATAAAGGCATATTTCTCCATTGGCAACCATATAAAAGTAGCTGTATATTCTGAAGAAATGAAGTACTTTCCAAGAACTTATACCAGTGATCAGTGTTTTGACCTGTCTGCTGCAACAAGTTCTTATATGGAATGAGTCACATGACATTTACAGCTCAGGTGATTGGCTTGTGAAATTAACTGAGTGCCCATGAGGCTAAGATATCCACATCAATGTTAGTACAGGTGTTCTCTATGGATGATGTGTGGTGATATACAGTAGTAAGGTGAACAGGAGTTTCACATCACAGCGTCCACTATGTCATGTTTTTTTAGCATGGCTGGAATGATGTGTTGACCAATCAGCACTCAGGACTGAAATGCTTAGTTTAATAAGCGTTTATGGCATTTAACAACACCACCCTGTTCTCTTTGTGAAGTGACCCTTATAATAAAAATCTCACAGTATGCTGACCCTTGATAATATGATTGATGGGCTTGTACACTAAACACATTACTCACGCAATCTGTCAACACTAAAATGTCTTGTCATTATTGGGGAAACTCTCCAGCAGAAATACAATACATGTCTATGATGCTGTATGGACATACCAATCAATCAAAAAGAACAACAACAGTAGGTATTTAAAAGCAACAATGGTTCTGTGGGTTGATATGATGTGATGATTGTATGGTGACAATATCTGGTAAGCATGTTTTTTCTGCTACAATGACTCTGAACAGACAGAAAAGAAGAGAGTGTAATTGCTGTACTGCAGTGGCTCTCGACCAATTCAGTCATAACCACAATCTGCTTAATTACCTCACTGATATCTCCTGGAAAACTTCTTTATTATACACTTAAAAATGGTCAGAATACATCAAGCTTCCGCAATGATTAGCGTGTAATTTACGATGACTTTGGACGCAATGTCCAAACTTAAACAATTTTGGGTACAAATGATCTTGAGGGAATGCTGTTCCCATGTTATCTGCTGAGGAAGTTGGCAAAGAAATTTCGGGAAGGGCCTGTTTTGTTTACTAAACACGCTAGACAACATCTCTGAGGGCTGCAGGACTTCAGCTGGTAATCACCAGGGAGGCTGTGAGTGTCTGACTCCCCCAAGACCATCTAAATACTCTGAAACATGCAAGTGTGCATTATTTATGACTCTCTTTAAATGAGAGTCATAAGTCTCTTTAAACTCCCATGTTGCAATGGATATAGAACTATTTTACGAGAACTGAGGTTGTTCATGTCAAGGAGAAACTGTAAATGACATCTAATTCCTCACAACTAGGAACAGCAACTAGGGCAAATTGAGACTTATGCTGAAGTCTCTTGCTTCTCATGTTTGTCTCCAAAAAACAAAAGACACTAGTAGACACTGAGATCTCAATGTCTCAGACTGTGCTCAGATGCTCAGATTTGTCAGGATATACAATTCATTTCAATATATATTCAAGCTTACATCATCAATGTTTCAATAAATTCTTACAAGACTAATTAATCCAAACTACGGTGTTCAAATTACCTTCACTGTGCTATTTGTGCCTTTTTTATTGCTTATAAGAAATTTTAGGAGAAACATGTGATCAAACTGATTCATACTTACCTAATACTTTATATAACAGAGATCTTTTTACTTGAAAGAGCAATAAATGTGCTTATGGCACATCAATCTTGGAGAAATTGTTTTTTGTAAGTCTCATATTGCAGTGATTTCCAACCAGGGAGAAATTCAGAGTTTGTTAAACCTGTATAAGTCTTTGTCACGTAAGTCCTAACTTCTCTTCCAAATGTACAGATGAAAGTGTTTTCGCTTGTGGGTGATATTTCATATTTCTTACTTGTTGAGCTTCTGTGGTATTTGATTTTCACCAAACAAAGAGGGCAAATGACTTTTGTTTAATGTCTCGTCTACATTTCATTTATGAATAAATTTGCCGTTAGGTCTTTTTCTGGGATTTTTTTTCTGTAAAAACTTGTGAAAGAAAATAAGTTCAGGTGTATTAAAGAGAGAGAAAGCTAATTGGTAAGCCTGCCCTCCACCCACAGTACTGATTTTTTTTAGTTCAAAAGAGAATCATTCTAATAATGACCACTGTAATAATATTACCAGCAATTCAAGTAAAAAAAAAATGATGCTAGAAGCACTAGGATCATGGGCTTTATTTACAGAACATATAGCACATACTATATAAACTGAGTCTCAGTGAGGGGATCGAGGCATTGCATGAGACAAAAAAGGACTGGCCTAAAGGAGAGGGAATTTTCTTCCTTTTGCTTTAAGATTATTACAGACCAGCATTGATTCTCTTAGTATAAAAACCCAGAGGTCTCTGACAGCCAGAGACCATGAGACATTTCTGAGAAATGTCTGCACATTTCTGCACAGTGTTTCTGTATTCAAGTGAGCCCTCCATAGCATGCACACTAGCAATATAGAGCTTCACTATTCTAGGTCCCAAAATCCAATCACCAAACAATCGTTACAGTCATATTTGTAGGACATCACTCTGGTGACTCCAGGGAACAGTAAGTAAATTATCCAGCCCCCAAAACAGCACCACCCCCACCCCAGAGCAAATTCCCTTCCTCCTCACAGCGCACAGACATGAACGTAATCCCATTGTGGGGGAATTAAGAATTTTTCTTAATTGCTCATTATGTTTTCCAACAGACAAATCTACTAAAATATTCATACTTCTGGGAATCTGAGGCTGCCTTTACTTGAGACACTGTTCATAAAGACTATATAACATTTGGATGCCTCACAGTACTTTGTATTTAATAATTTGGAAGAATGTCATGGAATATATGAAGGTGTCTGGCGCCACCAAGAGGATATTATTATTATGATATTGTTTTTGACTTTATGCTTCAGTATTTTACAGGATTGGGTTAATTTTTTATAAATTAAAGGTAGGGTAGGCACTTTCAGTGAGGCTAGCAATAGCAAGCTAGCTTTAAAAGCATAAGGTCGCGCCCTCCTTTCACAGCAGTCTCCAAAGACATGTCTCCTCCAGTGTGCGTGGTATGCAGATACATAGTTTGACAGGCAAGTAGGACACCTATCTTTGCAATGATTGTACAAACATTTTATGGTCCTGTGCCTTCCACAGAATTTATATAAATATATTTAGACCAGTGATTGCTAGTGATTGCTATCAGGATATGAAGAGACTTACAACTAGTACACTTTACAAAGATTACTTTGTTTCCAATGAAAACCTTTTGTTATTCCCCAAAAGCTTTTGTCTTCCATTAAAGTTTTGACAATTGTAATAGAAAACAACTCTTTAAAGTTCATAATTTAGTGTCTGTCTGTCAACAAACTGGAAAAGATTAAACGTGCAATAGATGGTGTTCTGAAACCTCATTTGCTAATGAAAACATAAAAAATAAATATGCCCTATAACATTTTCTAAACGTTTGATATTGTGCAATAAATTTTCCCTGTAGAAATTTCTCATGAATTTCTCATGCACAATCAAAAAATATATATTTTAAAATTAAGTTTGCTTTTAGCAATGAAATTACTTGAAACTAATAGTCCCATCTTAGAAGTCAATATATATATACATCAAAATTATAAATTGAGCTCATAATTTGAACATTTATAATGTGCATATAATTTGATCTAAAATGCCTGTAATTTATCATTTATCTTATAACAAAATAATAATCTGACATCACAGGGTGAAAACATATCTGGGAGTTCAACATTAACAGTGGTGAGGTAATCTTTTATGCACAGTCCAGAATAGCAGGGGCCTCTGAAATTACTGCCACAGGTGGTTTTGAAATGGCAAGCCTGTATTTTATATTGTAGTAGTGGCCTAAACTACTGAACTGTAACTGAAACCTAATGAAATTTTGCTAAATGACTCATGATGCCTTTGGTCATCCTGTAAATGTTGCAGTTTGTGCCAGAACATAAAAAAATGTTACTCCTGAACTTTTAAAAAACTGTATTTTTTCATTTCAGGCTCATGTGTTGTGATAACCATAGACATATTACCCCATATACAAATTAATGGCCAACAAATACAGATTTTTCAAATGCAATAGATTTTTTTAAGTAAGAATAAATATCTTTAGAAATTATATTTTTAGACAACTAAAATGCAGAAAACTGAATAATGTTCAAAAAAGTTAATCATTTATAATGTATTTTGTGAACTGTTAGTAAGGGTAATAGTTTTGCACAGTCCAGCAGGAAAGCTGGTTGATTTACATTGTATTGAAAATATCTCTATTTGACACACTTATTAATGATCTGTTATGTTTTGAATTTGTGGGTTGGTTGAAACATTATTCAAACACTTTTAAACAAAACTAACTACTTAACACATTTGTCTTATAACGTATTATAAGCATTTTAATGTATTATGGCATTTCTTCAGCTGTAGGTGATTTTTATTAACTTTTATTTTAACTTTCATTCATTTAGATCAAATCTAATCGTTCTTGAAATTTCTTTATCACCTCTTTATTATTTACATTTGCTTTTTTCAGTTGCTTTTTATTAATAGATTTGATTGTTTTATAATAGTCCCAGACCAGACTTTTGATTTAGAAAAAAATCAAAAGGAAAATGCATGTTGTTGTGTTTACAGTTATGAGGATTTAGAAGAGTATAATACGTATTAAGTGTTTCAATATTTATTGTGTATTGTGTGACGAGATATTCTTTTTTTAAATTATATGTGCAAAGTGGCATCATTTCCGCTATAAACTATTTAACCAAAATATTTTTTAAGTAAATGTACTTGTAACTATGATTACATGTAACCATGAAGTGTAAAGTATTTACTTTGCATGTTTAGCGCAAAATGCACAAAATGATTAATGGAATTAGCCTTAGTAATATAGAGTCAATTATTAACTTTATATTTTATTTCATAAACGTTTAAATGTACCTCATGGATTTGAAGGTTAACATTCACATCAGCTATTAAGTAATTCTTGTTTTATTAACCCCACTTTCATGTCATCCAGACAACATAAATTAGCACAGGCTTTCAAATCTTATATCAACTGGGTATATTTGAATAACTGCATCCTATTAATATGACCCCTATATTAACTGGCCCATATATCCCACCAGCCTCAGTCTCCTCTGCAAACTGTGAACTGTCATGAATGGAACCGTTCACCGTGAGTTCAGACACTCATACTTTACATAACTATTATAATTCAAGGATAGTGCACAGCTACAATAGCAGACTTGAGCAATCATAATATGACATGACAACTCAGTCCTGTGTGATAAAATATTCAGCTTCACATCAGTCATTCATAAATATTTAAGTCAAACTGGGGTCCACCTGCGCAGAGACGGATGCCTCATCACATGCCTGTTAAACACGACACTGACGCTTAACATGAAAACAGCCCTGATGCTTCTATGCATGTGCATGACCCTGAGGTCTTTTCACCACTTAACATTTGTTGTCATGACATGACTGTGTGAGTGAGGTTACACTGATAATCTTAGTGTTACAGAAAACTGAGAGCAGAACAAGAATTTGTGTGTGTGCGTGCTACAGTGAAAGTTTGCGTATATGCTGATATCATAGAAATAGACACAGGAGGTCAGATTTTGTATCTGCTAAATGATGTTTGCTTTTGGAATTTTCAATAAGCTTACTATAATTACTACCATATGAAGCAACCCTAATAGTAGTGGTATATATGTGTAAAGTATATATGTGACATTAGCAGTGCTTTCTCTATTCTGGGAGTTACACCAAGTAGTAGCAACTCCAAAAATTACACAAATTAACTAGCTAAAAATGGCCAAAAAGTCTAAAAGCTTACATTTGTAAAAACATTCCATAAAATGAACTCAAGCAAACAAAACCTCATATTAATAATAGATTTTTATTCATGAAAATTTGCCAAATATACACCCAATACCATCCAAGTAAATATTCAGTTTATATATTTATTTTTGAAAGTGGTAATTAATTGGAGTAAGATTAGGGTTAAACAGACACTGTATCTGGAAAGACTACACACTACACAGAGCAGTAAACATCAGATTTTCTTACACCAGTGTTAATTGATCCGTTTCATTTTGTTCATTTTTCATTTCCAACAGATTACAAGATTACAACTTCATTTTCTTTAAAGAAATAAATAAAAACACTATAAAAATTTCATTTTAGAAGCAGACTGATTCTTCTGCCCAGGAAACCATGGCTGACATTTAGAATAAATTTTTTGAAACCATCTGAATATTATGACATTTGAATTCTGCCTTTTTTGTGTAAATCTCTAAGCTCATCTCATTACAAAGTTGGATTTTCAAAACCAGGCGTATATTGAGACAGCAATGAACCAGACTCGTATATATCAGCATATTGAACAGCAAGCATAAGGACATCAATGAAAAACATTCCCTCCACAGACTCTGCACGAGAAGGAAACAATCCCTGGAATTCACAAAAAACACATCCAGCCTGTGTACAAACATTTCATTGAGTGTTCACACTTCATTTGAGAGATAATTAAACCGTTTCAGGCCCTTGAGTAAGACTGATCAATCCATTCCACAGGGGAAAACTCCAGTCCTGCCAAAAATTCACTAAAGTGCTTAAAGCACCAACACACAGTAGTTACCAACCAGGTGCTATAGACCAGTATTAAAACAAAAATACAATGAGATAAACTTAAGCCATAATAGTATAAATGTACACATAGTCACATAGTATTTCCACTTATTTTCAGTGCATAAATAATGAAGTAAGATTATTATTGAGTTATGCATGTACAACTAATATATATATATATATATATATATATACTAATATATATATATATATACACACATATTATCTATCTATAGTCTTTTTCCAGACAACCACAAAGGTAGA
>JAZGTI010000225.1:0-77858 GCA_036877585.1 Botia kubotai | reverse complement strand
TATGTAAAGTAGCCTGCAGTTGTGTTTAACACACTGATGGTGGTAGAGAGGTAAAAGTTACAGAGTGCAGCTTTAAACTTTATGGCATTTTGAAATAATTTTTTAAGCGTTGTGTCAGCTAAAATGTTACATTTTACAAACGTTTTTTCTAGTGTATTTGAAACATGAAAAGTTTAAAACATTCAGTTTCGTCTTTTAGTAAGATAATAAAACAAGGTTGTCTCGTTCCGTCTGCGAGACAGCAAAAGAATGTTGTGCTTTTCTTCCATTTTAAAAGGGAAACATTCTCAATGTCCTTTTCATGGAAAGCACTTCATTAAGTCTGTTAAATGGCGGTCGTTGCCTCTCGCGGTGCTGCTTCCCTGATGCTGTATTACAGCACTGATAACCTGGAGTCAATTAAAATATGGACAGATCATGCACACACACACACACACACACACCCCTGCAGTTAACAGATGGGCAAAATGCCATCACTTGAAAGAAAGAATCAGTGAAGGTCTGTAATTGTGGTCATTATGCGTGTGAAGGATGTGTGTGATTGGGGATCCTGGTGAGCTTTTTGTTCCGTGTTTGTTTGTTTTGGGTTTAAGGTCAGGACAGGAGTCGGATGTCCCCCTAATGAAGAGCCCCTGCCGTGTCTCTCTCCCCTTCTAATTTCCAGTCTCTCTCTCTCTTTCTCTCTCTATTTTCCGACCTCCCTCTCATGCATAAACAAATGCGGTAAACGATGGAGGCAAACATATTACATATGGACAGTTAGATCGGATCAGATATTTCCCCGCTTAATATGTACATGTATATATTTGTTTAGGTGAGATTGATAAAGAGAGTGAGAGAGAGACTGATTATTGACTTGTTGATTATAAACTCGTTCTTCGTCTGGCTCGTTGTCAATCAATGATCTTCCAGTCAATTCGCTTCTCATTACTTCTCTACCCCCCCCCTCCCACCCCCAATACACTTGAAATTAACCATTAGTACATTTCATTTCTCTGCTTTTCCAAGATCACCATTTAAAAAACAAATACACAAGTAAATTAATAAATAAATAAATAAAGGTGGTATTTCCAATACAGATAAGTGGAACTCCACTGCAAAGCATTATTAAAATGGCATAAAAGACAGTTTTTTTGTAGGGAACCATTGTGCAGAGATACTGCCCACTGCTTGAACCCTGGAGCTATCTGTCTGTGGAGTCTGCTTGTTAGACTATAAGTGTTTCTATAATCTTATCATGACTACGACCAGAGACCATGTGTATAATGTGTCTCACAGCTAGAAAAGTCATCTGGCTGTCCTTTCTGCTTATAACCTCATACAGCTGATCCCAGACCTGTAGGTCTGAATCCAGTAGCAGCATACCTGAAGATCAAGCAAAGATAAAATGGTAGTTCAGGTTTTAAACTGGTAGATTAAAGACGGAAAGGAATTCTGTTGCAAGCTGCAGTTTCAGTGCTCCACACTGATAAATGCATATTTTATAGAACTGATGTAATATTTGATATTCAGCGCTGTAGCTTGTAAATGGTGCTGAATTTTGATGTCTCCTTAAAGATTAAATTGGAGAATTAGATGGAGCTAAAAAGGAAAAGAGGATGAAGATCATTTCTTAGGTATGAAGAAGAGAAGGACTGAGTTACTGTAGTTTAACTGGTAGTGTTCAGCACTTACAACCTCAAAATTCAATGTCCAGGGAACACTAACACAAACACACATGCAGATACAGCGAATACCATAAATGCACCATAAGTTGCGTTAGATAAGAGCGTCTGATGTAGTAACGCAGATATTGAATGCTTTTTTTATAGGTTAACCTGTTCCTCTGAGCAAGATGCGCAACCATTCGCAGCAGTTTTACAACTTAATATCACGCAGTGGACGATAAGCTAAGCATGTTTGTACTACTAAAAAATATATTTGTTAACGCTACCAAAGCTGATTTTCTGCATTTGCTTGTACCTCTCAAGTTTGTCTTTGCAACTTGGCCATTAGTAAACAAACAGATAAGTAAATAAATAAATAAATAAAACAGAGTAAACTCACTTCATTAGAGAAGCTCGATACAGTGGGCCAGATGGCATTGCCAGCCGCTTTTAATTAAAGCTATTCATATTTCAAGAGCGCGGTAGAGCCTCAATCCAATAAACCTCGTTTTTTATTTCACCGGAACTGAAGCGGCCCGATAATTGTAAGGAGAAAGATCACAAAAGCAGTGACACGCTAAAAACATCACAGCCACCTTTACTGGCACTTGCGTTTAGTTTTAAGTTTGCGTATAACCTTTGCGATACAGAATAGTAGTAATATTAAAAAGATCAAGGGCATATTCAGCAGTCTGTTGAATGTTGTGGCTCGGGTCAGTTTGGGAAGAGGTTGCTATGGTGGGTGTGTTCAACAAATTTCCCGTTGTCAGGCCTGAAGCTCAAGGTCATTTGTTATAGTCACATAGTGCTAAAGAGTTAATAGAGCGCTTCTTTATCAGAAAATTGGAATCAGGTGTAGGATTATAGGCAGGTTGCTTCACTCGTAAGGCTGAGAGAGTGTGCGTGCGTGTGCGTGCGCGCGCGTATTGTTAGATGTGTTTTGCGGTCGATCTGTGTTCTCTTTATTCCTCTCATGTTTTTAATTCACACAAACATAAACTCGCATTCTCTCATGCGTTCTTTTCTTCACAGATCATTAACCGGGATTATTAATACCCAAAGCATCTAGGAATTTCTTAACAATATTCAAACGTTCTACTGGCAGATACCTTTCACAAACAAAACAGATACCTGTTTGTGTGTTTAAGGGGATTTCAAAAACAAGTCTTTCTGGCTTGCTAGCGGTTTGATTTGTATGGTTGTGACAAATTTACGTCACTCAACAGTTTTTTCAACAGTATAGCTGTTTGAGAGTTTTTGAGAGCGTTTGAACCTGTAAGAACCACTAGAAGACTGGAAATATTATTCAAACAGGACGAAACAAAAACAGGCTTTCTCTCCCTGCATGTGTGAACTTCAGGCTTTGGGAGTTCAGTCATGTGTCATGTATTGTTTGCTTGGCTAACAAGTTTAGGTTGTAAGAACGTTTCTCTAACATTTCCGTTAAGTAACAAAAACATTAAAAATGTTATTTTGAATATTCTAGGAATGTTCTAGGATTTCAAAGAGTTCTGTTTTTTTAGCCCTTTTTGTAAAACGTTCCACAAGCAACTTAAGAATAACATTTTTGATACATACTTTTAAAGAACGTTAGCCAACATTCTGAGAATGTTCCCTGTTAGCTGGAACACATTAGATCTTTATTAAATCTGTTCTAAACAAGCACAATTTTATCACGCTTCCTGCCAAGTGTTTGTGCGTCACCTGGCTTTTGTGAGCAGGTGGAGCCTGAAGAAAACACGCTAGACATTTTAAAAGCTTTGCAATTATGCAGGCATTCCCTGCGTCTAAAACTAAATTACTCTCTAAGGTAAAAGAAACTGATTCACTTTCTGCCTCTGAATTGTGGCTGCTTTGTTCCAACAACAATCAGAGCATCTATAATGTTGCAGCCTAGGAATGTGTCCCTCATTATCTCAAATAATCCTAATTTTTCAGTTTAAAGGGTGAGAGGGAGTTTAAAAACAGAGTTAAGAGGGTGTTTAACCAAGTTATGAAAGAAAAATGGTTCACGCACGCAACAGCAGCAGTGAGTTAAGCTTGTTTGTGCTGATTCAGTTTAAGACTGCTCATTTAGATAGTTCTAATACTATTCTACCTCTTTAATCAGCCTGAGATGTTGCCCTTTGGAGAACCAAGCCAACTAGTTTTCGTTCACAATTATATGTTCCTTCAGTGCATAGGGAATTATATGTTTTTAAATTTGTCTTCAACATGTTTGCGTTTGCCTTGTGAATAGCTTTTAATGTGGACCCCCAAGCATGTTCTGCTTTTGTGTTTGGGGTGTGTTTAAATGCATTTTGATTGACAGCTAACCTTTGGCCCTTTCATTTTTCAGCAGTTTGTTACCTTTTGATGTCACGTTGTCACATACAATTATTCTAGAAATGGCCAAGTTCCTTTGACTCAAAATATAAGGGAACAATGAGTGAGACTGTTGCTGAGCATGTACCAAGCAAACAGGGAACGTTCTCAGAATGTTGGCTAACATTCCCCTAAAGGTCTCCTAAAGTTATCCAAAGCATTCTTGCAGGAGCGTATGTAGAATTTCTTTTAACATTATATATAAAAAATGTTATTCTAAAATGTTATTTAAAAACATTACCAAATTATACAGTTTGAATAATGTTCTTATCACCAAGGGATAAAGGTAATAAAACTGGAAGTTTTAAACGTCCAGTTTGATTTTTGTTACTTAATGGAAACGTTAGGGAAATGTTCTTACAACCTAAAAATAGCTGGGTTGAATGTCTCTCAGGATAAACCTAGGCTCCATATTTAGTATTCTGAGGCTTGTCAAATGGGTTAGAGGAATAGCACAATAGCTTCACAACACAGCAGCTTTAGCACTTTCAAAAGATCTGTGCTGCATATAAAATACGCAGGATTCCATTGCTAACATTATGTGATTCTTTCATGTAGTACTTTTACCCTATAGAGAACTGTATGGGGGACAGTATGGAATATACGCCTGAATTAAAATATTTCTTGCATTCATTTTAGGGTAATATGATTAGGACGAACGCTGATGCAGTCGAGTATAAATAGTGTTCTAGGAAAAATGCGTAGGTAACATTTAACCTTGTTTTATTTACACTGTGCGCTCAAATGCATCTTATTTACTGCTGGCTGATAGGTTCTTGGAACATTCGGATAATTGTTGAAAGCTGTTTCTTTGAGCGAATATGCTTTTATTAGAATCCAAAGCAGGCATTAATAGAGATGGCCGCAAGACCTTTCAAATAAATGAAAGGTCTTGCGCTCGCCATCGCTTTGTGGCAAGACTTTGAAGTACCTGCAATCACATCAGGTATCGGATCGGCTTAATTAGAGAGCTGGAAATTAAGCATGATAAAACGAATAGGAAGGGAGAGGGAGTGAGCGAGAGGGCGAGATTGAGGGTTATTGCCTGCCAACCTTATCACATGACCACCGTCTGCACCAATCAGACAACAGTAGCCGCTCGCCGTCTGTGTTTTGCAAAATATGATGGATCGCTTTTTTGGTGGCAATGAGATTAACAGTGGCAGTGAGGGTACTTTCGCTATCTGCCCCCAATATTTCTTCTCTCCCTGCAAAATGTGATCCATTCTGAAAGGTTTTCCAGCAGCCCCTTTGGCATTGTGCTGGTATAAATCTGCCCCTGTTTAGAGATGTATGAGGTAGACTACAACACTGCAGGAATGAGAGCTCAGGGCACACAAGGAGAAAGATGCATCCACTTTTCACCTGCAGCACACCCACTGAGGCCTGTGGCTTCCCAGCTAGGAAACATTTACTGAACGTTGGCTAACATTCTATAACGTTCTCTCAAAGTATCACAAATGTTCTTGTAGTAACTTGTAGTAATTTTTTTTACATTATATATCATATCAAACACGTTATTCTTAGGTTGTTAATGGAACATTTTTTAAACATTACAGAATAAAAGCAATGTTTGAATAAAGTTACTATAACCAAACTATAATGTTAATACAACGTCTAAAAAACTGAACATTTACATGGAATGTTAATTAATGGAAACGTTCGTACAACCTAAAATAGTTAGCTGGGTTTTTTCTCGCATTCTTTGCTTTTTTGCTGCTACTCCACCTCCTCTTTTTGTCCTATTAAATAAGAAAGTAGTGTTTGGAACAGAATAAACGTAGGCGAGGCAGAATGTTTTGAGTGGGAAGCGACGAGTCGTTTTGGGGTTTCGTGTTTTGGCACGTGTCATTTGATGGCATTTAGGCGAGGTTCACCTCAAAGCTCTTACTGTAACTCTGTCCCACACCTCTCAGCAGGAGCTGTGACCTTTCACAGCCATCACTGCAGCTTCAAGAAGAGAAAAGTGACAGGCTCTCAAACTGTAACTTGGGGTCAGAAATTGACCATGGTTCGGGGTAAAAATGCCACTAAAAGTGACTGAAATGGCCCACTTATTTAGAATACGCTTGTAATGCAGTCCTTCTTTTATGTGTTGTCATATTTTGAATAACATTTTATTCTAAGTCTATATTATGTAGCCTACAGTAGTTATTGGGATTGGGAGTTACAGTAGTATTGGGGTTTACTGTCCCTGCAGACAGCGTAGTAACCTGTAGCTGTCAGGTTTCTGTATTCACTGTCTAGTATGAAGTGTTTTGTGATTAAATAAAACAAACTATAGCTCTGAAGTTATGTAACACAAAGAACACTCCCAACAGCTCTGAATCCATGAAGAATGATTGACAGTTGTATATATGTACCATTTAGGGGCTGGCCAATTTGTTTTAGCAAAGCATATTGTCGTATTGCGTTATATCTTTTATTGGATTGAATTGTATATGTAAGTCGTCTGAGAATTTATTTTAATTAATTGATTCATTTGACGCTTTTGACTTGTTAGATGACATCATGTGTTTTTATATGGTTATATAAATGATGTGCCATCATCAAAGCAAAATAAAAGCCCCTAAAAATGTATGTCAGCACAGCTGCAATGACAAAATTCAAAAATTGCCCCTAAAATAAAAAAGACAATTTGTTTTCGTTGCAATCTTCTTTTTCTTTCTAAAAATAAACATGCAAAAAGATTCAAAGAAACGATTCTGTCATAACCGTTCAAATCATGCATTACCGCCGTTTTTTTATCAGCGGCTGAACGTTCTTTTGAACGTTGCCTTGATGTCTAGAAATTGCATGTCAATTGAAAGAAAGTGCAAGGTCAGGGAAAGAAAAGGAATCGTAGCGGCAGCTAGACAAATAAAATAAACACCTGACAGTTCAGGGAATTATTTTTGGCACTGCTTTTCACTGAGTGCTTGTGGTGAGGTGAATATGCATTGGCACATAATTATTGAAATGTCATGTAAAATATGCCTGGGGCCTGACAAACTTCATTCAAGTCCCTCTAACAACCGTGTGTCCCCACTGCGTTCAAAGGTTTACACTTTTTCTTTCTACATAACAGCATGAAGGACATGTGGCCTGCAAATAAAGAACCTGGTGGACAGCCAGGTAACAACCCAGCTAACAATTTTAGGTTGTAAGAATGTTTCTGTAACGTTTCCATTAAGTAACAAAAATGCTAAAAATAGGAACATTCAAAACATTCCGTTTTTAGACGTTGTATAAACGTTATTGCTTGCTTATAAGAACGTTATTTAAACATTTCTTTCTTAAATCTAAAGTGTTTTTAAAACATTCCACTAACAACTTAAGAATAACGTTTTTGGTAAATGGTATATAACGTTAAAAATGCTCTGTCAATGTTACTACAATAACTGTTTTATAACTTTGAGAGAACGTTCTGACAATGTTTTCTGTTAGCTGGGAACAGGAGAAGCTTTACCTCAGCGTGTCAAAACAGTAGATAAAACTTCCTTCACCTTACTCATGTTCTTTACTCCTACATACCACAACACGCAAAGGGGCCGATTCTGCAAACAAAAGAACAAACATGTTCAGAGGTACAAAGAGTCAAGACTTTGAAAGGCGGATGAATGAACCCTGAAGGGAAAAGAGATTGTTTTTACATTATGTAAGAAGAAACCAGGATCGAATACTCCAAGTTGCAGACAATTACCTCAAGGTCACATGACTCGAACTGAAAAAACAAGCAAAATGCATTTCTAACTCTTTCCGGTAAAGAGGATTAGCAACTTTAACAAAAACAAGGGAGACACACCTGGTTTAAGGGGCCCGGCATGAAAACAAAAGGTCTGTGTGAGTGTTTCAGGGCTTTTGTGTGATTACTCGGAGGAAATAATGACTAGCCATGGGCAATACAAGGCAGAGCTGTGAGGGGAGTTTTACAAGCGCCTGTGGCTCTCTGACTTCAGCTGTGGTCTTCTTGTTCTCAGTGTTTTGTATTCTTAGTATCACTTTAGCCTTTTTCTCAGAGGAGATCAATGATGTGTCTCCTGTAGCTCAGCTGGTAGAGCGCGGCAGTTACAACGCTAAGGTTGTGGGTTCGATTCCCATGTATACATTAAATTACAAGTAAATTTATCACAATTTCCATTTTGAATGCTGTTCTTTGGCATTTTCCTTTGACGCTGAGTCTTTCCTTCCATCTTTTTTTTGTTCTTAAAACTTAAATATAAATGTTTGATCCCCTCTACATTTTTCTCCTTCTTCATTTCCCTCTCACTGTTTTTCCCCTCTGCCTCTCATCTCCTCAGCTCAGTGTTTGATCCTTCATGCACAGGCCTCCTTGGGCTCAATCTTAGCTGATGTGAGGGGGGGCTGAGGGGGGGTTTGGATTGACATAATGATAAAAACCACCCACACTGATTTAGTGCCACAGTGCTCGGATGATCTGACAAAACCAGAGAGAGGTTTTAATCCGTAGGATGGGCTCCTCAAATCCACTCACAATACCCACAAACAATACACCCACCCTTGAGGATGCACACACACAAACACAAGCAGAAACCAAGCGACAAATTGGAATTGAATTCTGCATAAGGCCAAGGCTCAGCACAAGTAGGCCATGGCAAGAAATATTTGTGTCCGATTTATCTGCGGAAAAACTAGAATGAAATGACTCCCCCCCCCACACACACACATGCAAAACCCTGGTGTCTGCTCGCAGCCTCCGCCTAATCTTCTGCTTTTTTGATGGTTAGAGAGAAAGGACGGATAAACAGAATTAAGCACTACAGTTAGGCACCAAGCAGCCTCCTCTGTTGTTTTGTTTAAGCTTTGTTTTCGCTCTCTCTTTCTCTCTCTCTCGTTCTCCCTCTATCTCACTCTTTCTATTCTGCCCTCTGTCTTCTCTGTTTGTGTTTCTGTCTTGCTCTCTCTCTCTTTGTCTCATTCTCTTTCTCTCTCTCTCTCTCTCTCTCTCTCTTTCACTCTTTTTTATTCTGCCCTCTCTCTTCTCTCTTTCTGTTTCTGTCTTGCTCTCTCTCTCTCTTTGTCTCATTCTCTCTCTCTCTCCCACTCTTTCTCTTTTTATTCTGCCCTCTCTCTTCTCTCTTTCTGTTTCTATCTTGCTCTCTCTCTCTTTGTCTCATTCTCTCTCTCTCTCTCTCTCACTTTTTTTTGTTCTGCCCTCTCTCTTCTCTCTTTCTGTTTATCTTGCTCTCTCTTTGTCTCATTCTCTCTCTCTCTCTCTCTCTCTTTGAATATGCATTGGTCAGTATTCTAAAGGATTCTCATTTCTTGCATATATGTCTGAGGATGTTTTACTAACAGGTGCGGTGCCAGCAGCCTCATTTGTCTCAGTGCACTGGGGTGATTTATTTGATAGCACAGGTTCCCTTCGGAGGAAACTGCTATCTCTGCTGTTGCTGAACAATATGGCTGACAGTGCCTGTGTGTGTGTGTATATATATATATAAAATATTGGGTTAGCTGCTTTGCAAGGCAAACCATTAGTGTTGAGTATAATGCATCAGAAAGAAATGTGTTATTGTAATCAAATCTCGTTTCCCTGATGCAGCGATGTCTATAGTCGGTAATCACATTACAATTACTGTATAAATAAGTATACAATGTTGGTAGTGTGTTAGCTATGTAAAATCAACTGATTATGGTAAATTAAAATGTGTAAATGGTCCTTTCGGAAACAGTGAAAGTTGAGAAATAAAGGAACAATATTTCTTCAATATGTAAATGCACATAAATATAAAATATATGTAATGAGAAATGTATGGCATTAGAATGGTATATACAGTACAATTATAGGTAGATCGAAATATCATAATTTTGATTATAATAATTGGGTGTATCTTTATATTAAGGCACTTTTATGTCCTGGGGCTGATTGAAAGCAACAGTTTTCAACTTTTATTCATTTGGTTATATGATGGTCACATTAGGAATGTACAGATTTTATAGTTTTACCCAGACCCACTGTTTCAGTCTTAACTTATGAAAAGCAAATTTTTGTACTGTTTTAAACTAAAATAATCTAAAAAAAGAATGAAATACGCATAAACCAAGTAATTTAAGGGTGGCAAAACTGTCTGATCGATCTTAAAGGTTCTCCGAGATTTTCGTTGTTGTCAAAAGCAGCATGCTACATTTTTCCTCCGAAATTTCGACCCGTACTTGAGTGTCATAATGTTTTTCAGATGTTCACGGCCATCACCATTAACTGGCCAATTGCCCTTTTTCAACAGCGACTAGATCTGGGTAAATATTTTCCTCTAATTATGAGCAGGCGTCAGGCTAGAACAAGCAGGCTGAAAGCTTTTCGCTGGCGACATTAATCAATGCTAAAACAAAATAGAAACGCTTTCAGTTGCCTGTCAGAATGACAGGCCTTCACGCTGCAGGTGAACTTCTCCAGAGTTTAGACGAGGCCGTGGCGTCAGAGTCCTGTAGACTACGTGGATCTGATTCACTGAGAGAATGAAGTCATAGATAGTTTGCAGAGCTTTGCTCTGGGGGATGAGGCAGGGGAGAAATAAGATGCGTTTTCCAGAAGTTGAAGGAAGAAATATTAATATAAACACCATAAACTATAAACACAGACTCACCTTACCTTACTTTCCCTGTGACCAAACAACCTCTAAATCTGCCTTTCTTTTTAATAAATAAGAATGAAAAATGGTGCTATTTTAATACCTGCCTCTAAAATATATATATTAATAAAATTGGTCAACAAATAATCCGCCATGACCAGATGGTTTTGGACTGTAAATTACATTTTCCTGATGGTCTATACTTGTCTTTTTCCTTCAGTTCAGTTTCCCTCGGTTCTCCTTGTTAATTTCATTTTGTTGTATGTGCGTTAAGCTTGGATTACTTCCGCTTATCCAACACTAGCTCTTAAACCATCCCTCTTGTTTGGATGTAATTTTTGTCCCTGTATATATAATCTGCACATATAAATTAATCCCACCCCTTTACTTGGCAAAGAAAGAGCTGATGTAGGCATTGTAGTGATGGGAATGTAATGCTTTACAAATAGAGATTGTTTTAAATCTGACTGATTCAGGGTGTCTTTGTGAAACCAGACATTCTTTATGTTGGATTTACAATTCTGCATATGACAGTATACAAAAGTCTCTTTCTGAGTTTGCAAAAAATGCCTAGACCTTATCTGTGTGGGTGATTGGAGGAGAAAGAGATGTAGTGTTTATGAAATCTCCTTTTCACTCAGGTTAGTCTTTGGTTTCTGTTTGTGTACAGGGTGGAATTTCTGAGGAAAACGAGGGATGTCAAATTTACTAGTACCTTTACTTTAGTACCAAGTCAATACTAAAATAATACAAATGTGGATAGAACCGTTGTTTCTACAGAATGTCAACTGCTGTTGTCATCCGCTTTGTGTTGTTGGAACCTCAGTGCAAACAATTCAAGATCGGCCTTCAGTTTGTCAGCCGGAATTGTGTGTGCATTATGAGTAGAATGTATAGAATTATGTACAGGGTGTTGTCTAGTACATTTTCTCTACTAATTCTGTCAGCTTTGCTAAATGGGTCTGATCTGAATTACATCATCGACTGAAGCCTTGTTGGGTATGTTGTTTTCTGGAGACTTTCTTTGTCTTTCTCTCTCTCACTCTCTTTCTGTGTGTCTCTCTCTCGCTCTCTCGTTTATTAATACACGAAAAGTGACAACAACCGTTGCGCAAAGTGACACAACTCAAAAAACAATCCCCCAGACGCATTTGCGCGTTTCTTTGTCTCGTCTCGATTGGTAGAAGGTTAATTATTGCTTCCTTTCTCCACTCTCCCCCGGTAGCTCAGGTGGCGTCTTCCTTCTTGTAATCATCTGTTTATGCCGCTTTCCTTAATATCGTTCCTCCAGTAATCAGCTGGCCTACCAGGTCCCGTAGATCCGCTGTTCCTCCCGCCTGCCATTATTTAATTGCGAATCGTCAGGAGTCGGTAGGCTGGGGATATGGATGTGTCAAAAGCTTCGGAAACGGGAGTTTTCTCGACATCCAATTAACGAACGCTCATTTATCACGGCGAGGCATCACGAGGGGCTGCCGCCACGCATGTTAATAATAGTATCATAAGCAAGTTCAAAACTCACATGCTGTCTGTGATGGGGTCTCAGCAGGTCACTGTGAAGCGTTCATTAGAGAAGGAAAAGGTGGACAGAAAGACAGAGAATAGATTCTGTGTCTGATTTAGAAGCCAGAGAGGGTGTAGTTCCTCAGGTCCTGCGTGTCTATACGTGGTTGCCTGTCATTACTGACATAAAGGGCATTTGAATGTCCAGGTATGTGAAAGAAACACTGTCTCTCTTTTGAGAGTAATGTTCAGATTCTGTGTTCTCTTTAATGTCTCAGTTGTTTCTCCCAGAAAGCTGTGAGGTTAAATTGAGAGCAAATGCAAGCCGTGTAGTCTGAAGACACCTGTTTTCAGATGTTTCTTATGTTTTGTGTCTCGTGTGCATATATTTCTTTTCTTTTCAATGCGATTTTAGTAGAAGCATGCGAGAAAACATTGATACGTAAATGAAACATAATTGAGAACTCTGAGGTCATTCTCTGTCTTGGACTAAGTGTGACTAAAAACAGTGTCACTGGTTCTGTTGTCTGTTCTGCTGTACTTCACGCTTGTGACCGGCCTTCAGCAGTTCAGTTCCTGGTCTGATCATGTCCTTATGACCATTGCCATTTTCCTACATGAAGGCACTTAACCTCTGTCTGCTCCAGAACAGCAACCCTTGCTCTTCACTCTTTATCTGTGTCACATTTCATTAGGAATACACAAGCTGAATGATTCCTGGATAAACCGAGTGCAATTAGCCAAACAAAGGATTTAAAGGGGCAGCGCACCCCAAAATGAAATGACCATTTTCTTCCTCCTGTGTCATCCGAACCCTGTTATTTTCTTCAGTGAATCACAAAAGGAGATTTATTCTCTCTGTTTTTGAAGATTGGCAGTATAAAGTACCATCTACTTTTCTTGTAATTCCGTCCAAAACCGTACTATTTTCTTAGAAAGACAATAATATGGGTCCACAACGATGACAAAATTATTGCATTTTGGAATTAGCTGTTACATTCCATAATCCATAGTCTTGCTAATATCTCACAAAGGATCAATCAATGTATCTGTCTGTCTGTCGGTTTACCTATATAAATACAGTATACTTTAGATGTGTTTGTGTCTGTGTCTGTCTAAACACGGCAGCCATGTTTTGATGAGCTCATAGGCACAGGAAACAGAATGATAAGGGTGGCATGGGTGTGTATCAGGGGAAATATATGGTGCTGTTTGTTGCCGTTAGCGTCCTTGGCTTCAGGCTCGAAAATATTTTACCCATCCTTTTTTTTCTCTTTCTTCCATCTCTCTCTCTCTTCTCTCTTACCCTCCATCTATCTCTTTTTCTGTCTCTCCTCAAGGTTCCAGGCAGTCAGAAATAATTCATTTTCAGCTACAAAGCAAGACACAGAAATGAGGGCATTTTAGTTAACTAATCTTGGAAATGTGATACTATAAAAGCAGTCAGGTGGATTCAAGCCATAAGAAACGCCTTTCACCCTCACTCACTAGTGATCTAATGACCTGCTGGTCCATATTTTTCTGCCTGACATGTGCCGCATTATTTATCTTCCTAAATCACAATTTGACATCCCAAAATCTGTTTTAAACATCTTCCAAAAGCATTCCATTCCAAACCATTCCAGTATTGACTTTTTGTTCATCTGTACAAACACACACACACACACACACACACATACACAAACATTCCCTCCAGGGCTGAAGGTGTGTTATTGGATCACAGGGCATTCCTGTAAATGGAGATCTCTGTGTTTACATCAGTAAGTGGATTATGGCCAACCAGTTTTCCTCACATCAGTGTGTTAACTTATGCAGCATAAGGGGTTTTTACACACATGAGCGCTCGCACAAAGAGAACGGTTGAGGGGAAAAAAGCCTATAAATATATACAGTGAGCAAAAATGATGGTTTCAGTAATAGTGTTAGTGTCGATCGGAACGCATGATTCTCCTCAAATCACTGGCCATCGCTGGTTCATACAGTAGACACTGTTGATCATATTTTTGCATAGCAGTTCACCCCAGACAGCTGTTCTAATCTGTTCTGGGGTCAGATTTTTTCTCTCAACTCCCCAGCTATCAATTTTAGTAACGAAAATGTTAAAAATGTTATTTTGAAAGTTTCAGGAACATTTAAATCGTACAGTTATTTAGACATTGTGTTAACATTATTGCTTGGTTATACATTTACATTTACATTTTTAAGAACGTACATATAAGAACATTATTTATAACTTTTTAAATTCTAAATTTTTTTAAAACATTTCACTAACTACTTAAGAATACCATTTTTGATATATATATTGTTAAAAGGTTCTACTACTGTTATTGCAAGAACATTTTTGATAAAAGTTCTTTGAGAGAACATTTAGAGAATGTTAGCCAATGTTCGGAGAACATTTCCGGTTAGCTGGGTCAATGCTTCGAATGCTGCTGACTGTATTTTTGCTATACTATAGGATATGTTTATAGGATTATTAGTGTTGTGCGTTGTTATCCTAATGTAATGTATTCCACATCACATTGGAATGAATGATCTTGTGCTAATGAAATGCAATTATTAATTGATCAAATTAGAAAAGAGCCAAGAGGGGTGTGACAGAGAGAAAATGAGAACGAGAGACTTTAATACGAGGGTTTAAAATGGCTTCTGCAGAACTGAGACGGAATACGAGCGCTGTGTCTTTTTATTGGGGTGATTACACAAGCTGACGGTCCATTCTGTTGGCTCGCCATCGGTGTTGTAGTCAGAGAGCAGGGAAATAATCCTTCTCGACAGCCAGCCTGCCGTGATATGAGAATATTTCTGGAGGATTCTCTTGTAATTACGGCCACTGTGTGAGGCAGACGCTCTGTTAGGCTGGATTTATGACACATCTCTAAATATCACTAAGCACGACAAGATGTTGTTTACTTCTGTTTGTGCATTTATATCGGTGGGTGTGTGTGCACATGTGTGCACGTGTGTGGCTCTCAAAAAGTTATCATTAATGTTTTTTTATGTTATATTAGTGTTTGTTCTGCATTGTAATCGTAGATAGAAGTCATCAATATGCATACTGTACATTATATAAAGGTCTGGCAATTGCAAAATAAAATGCTAAGTCTGTTGGCTAGTGGTAGGCATATGTTCAATAATATGGAAAAAGCATCAACATATTGACTTTAAAGCCACTATATATAATGTCTATTCACTGATTTTTGCCTTTGAATTGTTCTCATATGAGGGATTTTCTCTGCAGATATTGATATATGCAATTAATTGCGATTAATTTGATTAATTAATCAGCATGTCTTGTAATTAACCTGATATGTTTTAAACGATTGGAATCTCTATAATTAATGTTAAAAAAAAATTAAAACCCTCATACAAGCATTTTCCCTCTATGTACTTAGATAATCCTCTGTTAATGCATTGGTGCATTGTGTTACACGCCTTTTAATTTTGAAGGGTATCTGTGTCCTTTAAAGTACCGATAATGACTAATAGCAGTGTGCCAGCTCTGTTTGATTGACAGCCCATGGTAATTGAACTCGATAGTGCGCCCCCTACTGACCCTCTGTGAGTGACACGTCCTGAACCCGGGGTTGAGTTCCCAAAGTCAAGGGCCTGCATTACCATACTGCGCTGTCAGAGACGAAGATAGAGAGAGAGAGAGAGAGAGAGAGGAGCAGTGAATGGCTCTCCTTCTCAAAGGTGTTTAATTATCTTCATTCAGGACCCTGCCCCACCTGCTCCCTCATGCCAGCTGACACAACAAACAACTGCCAACAGATGACAGACAGATTAACCAGAGCACACCTGTAGAAAAGACCTCCATTTTCTTTCCGTTAGCCCCTCTGTTCAAACCACACACCTTCCTGGCTCTCTGCAATACGGCTTTCATCGCCAGACAGGCGAAAACTATGTTAACGATCTTCAGCAAGCCGCAATTATTAGTAATGTGACATGAGTCAATGGCATTGTGACCTCTCTGGTCCCTGGATGGGGTTTGTGTCAAATAACCCTTTAGTCACGCGTGGCTGCAGAGGACAGCATTAAGAGCCATCGGGCGCGCCAGCCATGACGCCTAATCAAAACGCTCTTTGTGTCGGCTTTAATCTGGCTCTCTCTAGACTAGCCGAGCTGTTCACTCTTCCTTCCTCGCCTCCCCGTCTCCCAAATGAATCAACACTGTTTGGGGGAAAAAACGAAATAGAGCTGCCGACGAGAATTATACAACACGCGTGGCTATGATGACAGCTGGAAGGCCGACCTTGTTTCTTAAGCTCAATGTCAGAGCGAGAGGACACTGCCTCCATTGCTTTACCATACTGTTGACCGGGTGAACAAACATTGATTTTTAACACGCAAATGTTAAATGTCTGTTCCCAGCTAATGGTGAAAAAACATTCTCAGAACATTGGTTAACGTTCTAAAAAAACCTCTCTCAAAGTTGTCACAAACGTTCTTGCGGTAACATTAGTACAACATTTTTTAACATATATCACAAATGTTATTCTTAAATTGTTAGGGGAATGTTTTAGAAACACCATAGGATTAAAGTTTTCCATTTTTATAACCAAGCAATCATTTTAATACAACATCTAAAAACATTCCTAGAACTTTCAAAATAACATTTTTAAACTTTTTGTTACTTAATGCAAATGTTAGGGAACGTTCTTACAGCCTAAAATTGTTCGCTGGGTTAAAGCCATGTTACTAGATAATCATTTTATATTGTCAAGGAAAGCGTCAATATTTTATAGCAGAAGCCAGAACTGAATGATGAAACTTGAAATGCAGAATCCGTACACATGCTTCCCAAAATATCACAGTGAAGTCTGTTCTGACATAAACAATGAGGGAAATGCTAAAGTTATTTCCTAAATGCTATTTTCCCTTAAAGAAAGAAATTAGTGGTTCCTTTCTTGTTTTGTAAGGCAGACTAGATTAGCGAGGTCAAGCTTGTCTGTCTGGAGTGAAGTTGGGTCGTCTGATGGCTTACTTTAGCAGATGGATCCACAGGAAGTTCTGCTGAGCCAGGCACTAATGTCCACCTAAAGCTTCCAGGCAGCTTTCAGCACTTACTCAATGTCTGAACCACTCTGCTGAAGCAGCTCAAGATTGGACTTCTCTCTTTATCTCTCTCTCTCTCTCTCTCTCTCTCTGTCTCATCTCTTAATCTTTTTATCAGTTCTTTCATTCTATCTTTTTCCTTCCTTCCTTCGATACCTCTCCCTCCTTAATATTATCTATAGTTTTGGTTTTCACTCTCTCTCTCTATCTCTCTCTCTCTCACACACACACACACACACACACACTGTCCCTGTGGAGGGGGCTGAAAGATGCTGACAGTATTGTCTTATGTGTGATGACACTGTCTCTATAACTCCCAGAGCACTACTGTAAACACAGATGATGAGCGAGAGACAGAGAAAGAGATTTTCACATTTTATCCCCGTTTATTTGGGCTTATCTGCATGTGCGGAAGCATGCATGACATTTGTTCTATAGTATGCTGCGCGCAGTTGGGCTTCAGTCTCGTTGTGGATTATTTGTCACGGGTGGGTTGAGCCCTGCCCTGCTTTGGAATTTTAATGTCTGTGTTTACAGGTGTGATGATGGATATTGGGCAAGACAGAGGTAGGGGGGATATGTTTGCCTTAGGGTGGGCCAGTGGCTTTTGTAGACCATTTGACAAGCAGTGGGCCTGCCTGCTTTACTGGTATGATAAAAAGCTGTCTGTACACATCACTGTGTGATGAGAAAGAGTGAGTCAATGTGAGAATAGAGGAGCAAGAGAAGGACAGAAAGACAGACAGATAAACAGTTATAGCCGATGCAGCTAACAGGGAATGCTCTCAGAACATTGGTTAACATTTCCAAAAAGTTCTCACAAGTGATCAAAAACGCTCTTGCATTAACTTAATATCAAAATATAATTATTCTTAAGTAATTAGTGGAATGTTTTCAAAACGTTCCACTAACTACTTTACATAATTTAAACATTTTTGAATAATGTTCTTACAACCAGGCAATAACATTAATACGACGTCTAATAAACTGGACGTTACGAACATTCCTAAAACTTCCAAAATAACATTTTTAACGGTTTTTTTTTTGTTACTTAATGGAAATGTTAGGAAAATGTTCCTACAACCTAAAATTGTTAGCTGGGGAGAACATTTTAAAGAGCACTTGCAGGCTACAGTGAAAACAGATTTTTCTCATCCCTCATTTTTGTCCCCTCATGTGGAATTTCTAATTTCATGAAGAACGAGTCTGTTTAATTCATTTCTCCGTTGGTATTCCGGCCCTGCCTCTGTCTCCGGCAAGTCAATAGATTTCAATGTCAATTTAGGCTCTGAGCTGCAGCTCATTTTAAACCAATCAGCCTCCCCATTTATGAGCAGAGTACAGCAAGCCGATATTAATATCTCAAGTCAGTTCAGCTTCAAACTGTTCAACCCAGGTAATGGAAGCTAGCATTAGCACTCACAGCAGGATAGTTTTGAATGGAAACCGGAAAGTTAATCAGAATTTTTTTATATGTTTAGCTAGGCCATTTCAATCTTTATACCTACAAGGGATTGTTTACATTCTTAGAGGGGTCCTTAGACATGTAAACAATGTTAGCAAAACATGACATTTGCATGTACATGTTCTTTTTAAAAAGGTAAAACAGTAAAAGCAAGCCGTGTATGTTTTCAGCTCTGTGGTGTCCCCTGTTGTTTGCTTCAGGAACTGCAGTGTTTTGTCGTCTGTTTTTTAACGTCTGTTCTATTAGGTCATTGAAACATGAGTAGTTATGTTTACTTTCGTTATATTTTCAATCCCAACTACCTTTCCACTGTATCACTTTCTCCATCTCTCCGTTTCTCTCACTCTCTCTCCCCCACACACTGATACTTTAACACACACCTGCACACTAACACACTTTCTAACTTGCGATCTACTTGTCAGCACAGGACGCAGTGGTAGGCATTAGTTATCCAGGTAGGTGGGCTCTCGCTCGGTCCCCAGATAGGGGCCGCATGCTGGGCCAATGCCCTGCTGTCAGCAGACCCCCCAGGGTTCCCACAGGCTGTCCGCGGCAGGCGAAATGGTTGTGGCCTGTTTAAATCAATGAGGCCTTTCCTGTTGAAAAGGTTAGAAGCGAGTGTTAGCGTGCAGAGAAAGCAACACGTGGTGCTTGTCAGCTGCGTTTGCGCGAGTGGCCCGAAATGCCCCGTTTTATAATGGACACGCTTGGCGTCACTCGTGCCTTATAAAGGAGAGGAAGTATTAATGGGTGTTTAAACTTGTACAGATGTTGCGGGCTGATACTGTACTGTACTGTACAGATGTTGCGGACTGATACTGTACCCCACTTTCAGCACAAAATCAAGACCTTGACCTAATCTATAATAAATGTCTTTATTATGTCCTTGCACTTTCCCAGCTGAGAATTTTAGGTTGTATAAATGTTCCCTAATGTTTCCATTAGCAACAAAAACATTAGCTCTAGGAACGTTCAAAACCTTCCTTTATAGATGTTGTATTCAAGTTATTGCTTGGGTATAAGAACATTATTCAAACACTTTTAATTCTGTAATGTTTATACGAGGTTCCAGTAACTACTTAAGAATAACAGTTTTTATATGTGATATATAACAAGTTCTACTAAAGTTCTACTAATGTTACTACAAGAATGCTTTTGATAACTTCGAGAGAACTTTTAGAAAACATTAGCCAACATACTTTGAATGTTCCCTGTTAGATTGGTTTATCCCCATCTCTGGGGGGCTACTGCGGGGTACCAAAGATGCATAAACCTCATGGCCCACTTATCATCGTGGAGAGAGCGAGAGTCCACTTACTTTATTTAGACCATCTCCATGGAGACCAGCTGGACAGAAGAAAGTCAGACCGGACACATTTCTCTTTTGCTGCTCCTCTAATCTTCACACACACCTCCTATCACATTAGTTTGCTCACTAATTTCAGTGCATTTTAGATCAAATTCAGTCCTGCGCATTAGTCCTGTCTTTTTTCAATTCCAATTAAATTGTATGCGGTGCTTGAGGAATCAATTTAGTTATACTAATCAGGTTACCTTAACAAGGCTTAATCAAAAGCATTTGACTAAAGAGGTATTATAAAATGGATAGTTAAGACCGTGTGGTTGGTCTGGTGGATGTGCTACGCTCGAGGCTGTTGTAAAATGCTAGTAAATGCACACCTGCAACTACGCATTCTATATTAATAAGGGCAAAACGAGCTTGAGTCTGTAACCAATGGCCTTTTGATGCTTATTGGTTTAGCAAATCATTTTTAATTTTCATACACTAAGAATAGAGGGGAAATTTGGAACTTTTCCTTACTGTAGACTGCAATGTTTTCCATGTTTCCAACCCTTTCATATATTCAATAGTTTCTTTGTCCATCATATAATTAATTTAGCACATAATCATATTTTGCCGCCCGTCATTATCCGCTCCTCAATTAATCTGCCTATAAAACTAAAGGAAAAGACGAGAATCTTATCTTTGAACACTTTTAATTATTTCATCTAAGGTGGTATTCATTTTCTTCCTCTGTTATTAAAAGGGAGTCCACTGAAATAAGAGACTGAAAGCCCCATAAATCACATGGATAATTCGAGAAATGACAAAATTTAAATTAAAAGGTTCTGATGAACTGACAAGTCTTTCCATACCTGGTTCCAATTCTGCATCTACCTTGGTTACCATGGCAACACCATATATCCGCGGTTACCATGATTACAATGCTCGATGTATCCACTGTGTGATTTAATTTTAGTCATAAACAAGTTAACTTTTTTTATTTGAGACACGTTTGAGCATAAGTGCTGATTTTCTCACACGTACAACTGACAAGGGCTACAAAAAAAGTTGCGGAGGGCTAGAATAAACTACACTGCCCTGCTAGAACAAAAATCATCACCGCTAATTCCCAAGTTCCCCTTTACCGGCGTAAAAAGCTTTGTGAAATGTGTAAAACAGAGGCGAGAATTAGCTGAGTATTTGTTATAATGAAGTGTTGAGGTTTAGTTTTCATGTTCATTATTCTTGCTCTTTGATATGGGTTTTGGAATCATGATGTGAACAAATTGACTCTGTCTGTCTTTTTATTCTTTCCCTCATCCTTAAGCAAAACTCTTAATTTGCTCTCTTGGTTTGTGTTTTGTAATTTTCAAAAGCATACACTGTGTTAATTATGAACGGACCTCCTGCTAGCAGACCCTTCCTCTGGGATCGTACCTCTGAGATGTGTCCTTAGGACTCCTTTGGGGGATGCATGTGTGCGGGATGGGCTGTTTGTATGCATTTGCGTGTGTATATGTGTCAGTAAATGCGCCTGCTTTCAATGCAATGTGTGTTTCCTGCGGGCAAGTCTTTCATGTGTACTGCACCTAACAGAGGCATTATGTTTGAAATTGCCAAGCAGTTTTTTTTAAAGAAAGTTCACCTCGGTTTTCAACGAGCCTCCACTATATAAAATGGCTTTTTAATGGCTTTAAATGTAAGCATTAGAACCAAAACATGTAAATACTTCTATTCGGCACCATATGTGCATTACTATAGAGCAAGCATAAAGAGCAAAACATAAAGAGTTATATAGACCATATATGGTATGGTCTGTATAAGAGATTTCTTATATGCTTGTAGATTTACATACACACACACACAAACACTATAGTCCTTTTCTCTGAGCTTAGCCCTTTCCAAACAAACACTCCTCTCTATGGAACCTCCTTCTGGGATGGAGGCACTGAGTCAGAGGGAGGTGTGGAAGAAGGGATTTGACTGTGGAAGAAGTGATCTCATTAGCCTTTGGTGTATTGTGTTGCAGTCAGGTAAATACACACGCTGCGATGACACCTAACACCTCGAGTGATGTTGACTAATGAGGGGAGTTTGTGCGCGTTCTGAACTGCATCTTCAAGAATATGTCACAGGTGTTGTGCACATGTGAGACATGCAGGAGATCCGTCAGCTCAGGTGTGAAGGTTCCCTAATTTAACCTTACAAATATACTCACCCAAAAAATATTTTCAGGTTTTTTTCAGGTCAAGATTTTAAGTGGCTATCAGAAAGACAGTACTGGCATATAGTCTGACATTCAAAGTTAAACACAAACAAAATTATTGCTCTAAACTGAGGTAAAAGAAGTCTTTGTGCTGGGAGCCCGGCTCTTAACCCGGAACACCACGTGTGTGACATTCTTAAAAGAAACCGTTGAAATATAAACCTGGTGAGAGGTTTTTGAAAGCGAGTGAAAAGGTTAAGGGATTGTGAGGGAGTAATGAATGGTATTGACTGATGTCTGTAAATCAAGTCTTGGATGGTCGGCAGCAAAGCTCAGGGCACGGGTGTTTGAGTGGACTAGCTGTGTGGATAGGCTAGAAGGTCCGATAACGTCTATAGCAGGACGATACGATTTAGATACGGTGGGCATTCTTAATGATACACGTCTCGTATCGATTTTTCCCCTTTGGATGATATAGCTACAGTTGTCATTAGCAGCGATGTCCACACTCATCTGTTTCCTGGGTTAAAGGTGGACCGGGACAACAGGCTGAGCAGTACATATTAGCATCATTAGCCCTGTCACTCACTGGCTTTGTGACCTGACTGATGAGGTCAGCCATATATAGTGAGCTATTCTTAAACGTGAAGTGTGTAATTTATCGGATGTTAAAATACTTTTTCTAACCCGGCAGAGACAACTGTAACTGTTTTGGTGGGTAATTCGTTTTGGTGGGTTGAGCATCCCAATCAGTCCGACACAGCAATATCGACTCAACCAATGGGGTGAGTTTAGAGGGGGACTATCCAGCTAACAGCAGATAGGGGAAAATGTTCAGGGAACCTGTAAAAAAATAATTATTTGTTTGGTGTTGCCAGAAACATTGCCAGACGTTGCCAGGCATTACACACTTTAACTTTAAATAAGGGTGAGCGATCTTTTCCAGAAGAAGAATTTTTTATTATGCTGGTTAAAAATCTTTTCACATCCTGAAAGCAATTACTAAGTAAAGTGTTATAAATATAGTTATATATGTGTATACCTTCTGTGAAAGGCACAGAACTATAAAATGTTTGTCCAATCAGTGCATACGGTCCAAACACAATGATAGGTCGTTCTACTTTTCTGTCAGACTGTGTATTTGCATCACATTCATGTGTTGGAGGAGGTGTGGCTTTGGAGAGCACTCTGAAGGAAGGGTGGGATCTTATGTTATCAAAGCTAGCTTGCATTTGTTACCCTCTCTGAAATTGCCTACCCTACCCTTAAAGAATCCTTTACTTTAATATATAATGGATATTGTAGACTTGTATTCTGTTCTATTTCAGTTTACTGCTTAGGAATAACTTAACAGAGATGACTTTTAACTTTTGAGAGTCACTGTTGCATCTAATCTGTTCTACCATTGGCCATTTATTTGTCTAGAGCAGGAATGGCTTTAAACAGAGACAGAATGGGACACAGATGAATGGCAAAAGGGCCTTTTATTTCAAAGCTTTTCTGTTCCAACGTGACAAGGCCACTTTGGTTTAAATACCATTCCCTTTAGGAAGAGGCTTGTCTGGCTGAGCGCTGCTCTCTTCTCCTTTGGATCTGCCTTCATCCATTTCTGGGATAATCGATCAATACCTCCGGATTACAGGGAGGATTATGGACTCCAATGGTCTCAGATTTTGGTAATCTTCCTATTTTCCTTCCTTTTTTTTAAGGAAAATGGATAAATACATGGCAATTTGAGAACAAAGTATGGCCACTCAGCTCTCTGTACCGCGCACACAACAATAGAACACAATGCTCTCTGGAATTAATATTTAATGGTTTTGACTGGTTGTCTGCAGCAAGAGTATCATGCTGTTTTGTCTTTTGAGCCGCACTTCCTCTTGCTTTTGAGTTTAGAGATAGAAAGAGGACAGATGAGGCGAAATTTGAGGAGAGCCAGAAGGAGGGACGGAATCAGTTGATCTATGGAAGAGGGGAAATGGAATCTTATATTCCACTGTTTTATTCCAACATTTCATTTCCTGCTGTTCCGACGTCGTGAGAGACAAAGACGGCAGAGATGTTTGGATCGAGCTTCTGTCTGTCGACTCTGGTGTCATGAGGGTGTAATGGCTGACCTCCTGAGACACCTCAAGACGAAGGGGATTGAGAATGAGGGACCAAAAGAACCCCCCGCATGCAGTCAATGACGTCGATAACATCTCCCCTGATCTTTAATTAAGAGAAGATGCCTTAGTTTTGATGTTGGTGTGTGTGTGTGTGTGTGTGTGCTTCAAAGTCATTAGGGGAATGTTTAGCCAGGAGGCAGGATGTGTTCTCTGTTGTTCAGTTCCCTAAGGGCTGCAAAGGAATCTGGGAAAAAAGTGTTACACTAAGGACCACCTCAGATGCTTAGGGATTAAACAGACTTATTTAGGCCAACCTTCATTTTGATCATGATGATAATTATTAGGGCCATCAGCATCTTCATTACATCACCATTCTATACATAGACCATAAGGTATCAATCATTTTCTGCTGTCCATAATCATTTGTTTAGCTAGCTGTAAGCTAAATAGTCAATCAAGGTAAACAAATGCTAATAGGGTGCATTGTAATTTGTGTCGTTTTTTTCTGCAACTAAAATATTGGACATGTATAAATACACTTAAAATCCCTCATTTGATGTTTAATTTTCTAGCAATATGTAAAATTCCCGTTACAGTTCTTTTTTGTATTAGAGGATTTATCTTTTGTATTAGGAGAAATATCTTGCAGTAACAGGATTTTGTGCAAAATGTGGGACACAGCTAATCATAAAACACTTTTGGTAATTAAAATGATTTTTTTTAAATAATTATATTTTTATTACAATGAATTGAGTGTCAATTCAATTCAACAGATTATGTGTATTAAGTGTATTTCCTTTAGTTTTAAACTAACTCTTTATCATGCTAGGTTAATTGTATGTTAGATATAACAATGACATAAATAATAGTTTGTAAAATTGAATGTGCGCATGTAATGCTTTACAATGGAAAGTGCCGTAAACGTATAGTCGTTTGTTTTAGTGCGGATGGGACTTTTTCTGTTTCTACTACATCTCAGAGTTGTAGGGCACGATTTTGCAACCTTTTGATTGACAGCGCTGGTGTGCCGACGGATAGGTGTGTTCCCCTGTTAATGGTGTCCGTTTTGTTCCAGAGCGCAGTGTGTGAGGAGCATGCACCATCTGAGAGAGAGAGAGAGAGAGAGAGGTAAGAAAAAAGAGAAAAAAGAGTGAAAAGCAGGGCTGCTACACGTACAGGCTCAGAGCCATGAGAGCAAAAAAGGAAAGAAGGTTAGAGAGAGAGAAATAAAGACAGAAAGAGAGAGAGAGAGAGAGAGAGGGAGAGATACCGTGGGAATAGAAAACCGAATCAGAAAGGTAACCATGTGCAGCGATTCCGTGCGCCGACAGCTGAATCTGCCTCAACACAAAGTGTTGAAGCCGAACAGAGCAGAGCGGGGACGGGGAAAAACGGACAAGAGACTGAAAGCAAAATGAGTCGTGAAGAAAGTCAATGAATGAAGAAAGATTTGGTCTACAAGAAACAAAAGAAGTAAGAAAGTGTTAGACTGTTAAACTCACAAAATATGACCGGCTAGACTCCACTAAGCAGGTACCCAGCTAACATGGAACGTCCTTTAAACGTTCTCTAAAAGTTCTATCAATGCAATTAAAAACATTATTGCAGTTATGTTAATAGAACGTTTTTTTAGCATTATATATATCATATAATAACATTAATACAACATCTAAAACACTGGACGTTTTGAATGTTCCTGGAATAACATTTGTAATGTTTTTGTCACTTAATGGGAAACGTTAGGGAAACGTTCTCACAAGCTAAAATTGTTAGCTGGGGGGTCGCACCTTTGCACGCACATACTGCGGTAAATGAAATGGCTCACATTTGCAGTGGGTAGTGTGAGCCCACGTCACAGCACAGAACTGCAGTGCAGACTGTGGAGGAGGTCAGCAGTGCTACAAGACGTGGAATTCAGAGAGCTCTGCGTTTATGTCCAACACATTATCAAGCAGGACTCTTCTCATCACGTTAATTAGAGGACATTCCTAACATTGCCCACAGTCCAGATGGTATTTCAGAACACATGCTAAGCAATTCCTATTACTATGAAATTTTGCCTATTTTCTATTCACACAATAGAGCACTGGACCACTTGCCAGGTAATATTTTGTCTGACCCAATGAAGACTTCAAATATGTGCGTGTCCATCGCTCTCAGTTACCGAGGCGAGAGCTTATTACGCTCTTTAATTTCATCTCTTCCTTTTTGGCTTCCCAGCGAGAAGACGCGCGTGTGACTCGAAGACGTTTCGTGTGAAACAGTCTGCTTCTGAAACCTTTGGTGCATTAATTAGGTTCACCGCGTGCTTGCGTGTGTGCGCCGCGAAAGAAGCAGCTTTGTTTTGGCGTCTGGAGTCACGAACGTTTGAGTCATGGTCATGGAGGTTGTATAGATTGTGGCGATCAGGGATAGATAAAAAAGTTCTGTCTTCTCATGGCTTTAATTGGCAAGATTAATTAGGTCTGTATGAAAGTAATTATTCATGGGGTATTGACATTTGTTTGTGCTTTAGTACAGTAATTGGGCAAGTCAGAGACAAATTGCCCTTTCGAGACCTCCAAAGTCTGACCAAAGTACAACTTTTGGATTTACCACTGTGAATGATAATTTGATTGGAACTTGATAGCCAACGATACCAAGTTTGTGTGGATGAAACGCATGTCTTTCATTTGTTACATTTGTTTATTAGATGCATTCGCATGCCCTCGGATGCATATGCAAACTGGCATTATTACGCGTGTTAAAATAAAAGCGTACAGAAGTAGATGACCTAAATGTTTTCATGACCCCGCGGCCACCCGTAAACTCTTAGCATTCTCAGCTCATCCTGTGCTAGCGCTAGCAACAAAAGAGGTTCATTTCCCTCTGGGTCTGTACACGATTTAGCGCACTACGTGTGTACCGTGTTCCATGTCACTTCTCTTCTAATGCTAATTCACCCGATTGCTCTCAGAATTACTTAGTCAAACGTATTGCTCGAGACAGACCTGTTCATTCCAATTCATTTCATTCTATGGGAAGAGAGGTGAAAGTGCACAGAGAGAGAGAGAGGGAGAGAGAGAGGGAGATAACTCACCCTAGTCAATCTCCATTCTCTTTGGACTCTATGTCAGCATGCGCAGTCAGTTATTCGATGCAGTATTCATGGGGCAAAATGGAAAATTGTGGTGGGGGGGCAGTTTCCCAGCTAACAGTAAAAGTTTTGAGAACGTTGGATAATGTTGTGTAAAAGTTCTCTCAAAGTTCCTAAAACCTGGACATTTTGAACGTTCCTTGAACATTCAAAATAACATTTTTTATGTTTTTGTTACTTAATAGAAACCTTAGGGAAAAGTTATTAAAACCTGAAATTGTTAGCTGGGTTAGACCCTGAATTACATTGAGTGAAAAAAAAAATGAAGGCATTGGTATTCATAATATGGCCTAAGCTAAACCCCCATCCCATTCCTTTGCATGGTCGCAGCAGGGTGCTACATGCTAACTGTTGCGTGATAAGGTATTATCTAAAGGGGAGGGTGAGGCATCAGCCGTCTGCCACAAAATGAAGTCAATCAACTGAACAGGGATAGTAATGCTGGCTTTCCTCACAGCAAGAGAGGGTGTAACACAATAGTGAGATGAAAGACAGAAGCTAAGGGGAGATCAAGGTAAGTCTGACAGGGAGGGGGGATCGCTTGACAAAAGAGCGGGAGGGAATGAGGAGAAAAGTACTGTAGGGGTCTGGGTGGACGTAATTGTGGAAAATGGGAGCAAGGGAAATAAAATGAAGAACAGAAAGGCAAGAAAGTTTCACATCCAGCCCATCACGAATTTGCCAATGCTCAGACCCCATTACCTCAGGCCAACTGGTGCAAAAGACAGAATTCTAATTCCGGGGCATAACAGGCACTTATAAATAAATAAACAGACAAAACTGTATCCATTATTGCGCTTGAGAGACTTTACATCTCAGACGTGCTTTTGTCCGTCCATAGTCTAGTGCTAGTTAAAGCTTGTTAAAAAATACATATGATTAGGTTTGAAAGAGTTATGTCTGTAATAATCTTTCTAGCCAATGAAATAATTTAATATGCAAGCAGAAGAAACGCAGGCATTTTGGAGGACGCCCGCTGTGGGGTCCTTCTGTCAGTGTGAAATATTGCTGATTGGAGCACACACGCGGTGGGATGGAGGGAGAAATGAATCAATCTTAGTGGGGGTCCTTAAGTCATCTGACTCTGTTCTTCTGAGAAAAAGGCTGACACACAGTACTGGAAATAAATCGTCTTTAGATTTGTACACTGGAAAAAATAATTTTATTAATCAGTATTTTTGCCTGTTTTAGTAAAATAACACAGACGTTGTTAAAAAAGGATGCGTTTACTTGAGTAACAAATATTCATAAGACATTAAGGCTTTTTTATAGAGAATATATCTTAAATTGTTTGTTTTTCTTACTCCATTGGCAATTTTATCTTGTATTATTCATAAATCAAACAATATTTAGTATGGTTGTTTAGCAAATTTATATCATTTAGCTATTTTATTAATGGGGAAAATACACTTGCTGAAAACAAGCAAGTTTGAAAACATATCTTATTGCCTTACACTGTTGTAATGCATTTTTAAATAATATGATTTTTGGATAGTATTGCTGGAAACCAAGGAAAAATATTGATTAAGGGAATATTGTAGTTTATTAGTACGCTCTGCAGTACAATATAAAGGTAGAAATGAAATTTTGAAGGTACTAAGAACCCACCCTGAGTTTATGTGGTCTGTATCTGTTTATGACATGACGAGTGTTACAGTAAATTAAATTCCTGGTGTACAATCACCCGCGCCAATTACCGACTTCCACCCACTCTCCGCCCTCAGAGACAATGAGGTTCCGTATTTCCATTGATTTTGTCACAAGCTACACCTGTGATCAGCCCCCAAATGGCCACGATTGACGCGCACCTGCTCCATCCTCTTTGAACCCTGGTTCCTGCGCTTTAGCCAATAATGTGGGGCGATCGATAACGCGCCGTGATGAATGCTAAGGTGACGCGATCACACGCTCTCCATGCGTTATAAAGATCAATAAAAACAATAACCATCCTCCATTCATGATCTCGCCATGCTTAGTCCCCCATCTGCGCCTTCTCGCGGAGCTCTTTCATCAAAGTGCTATTACAGCTGGATGGAGGAGGAGAAAGCAAGGGAAAAAAAGGCAGAGAGAGTGAAGGGGTGAGTGAGAGAGAAATGCAATTTCACCCCCGACTACGGCAAGCCATAGACGGAAACAGTTTACAGATGAAAGTAATTTCATTTCATTTGCTCTCCATAAAAAGAGGGGCAACGCTGATATATTCTCGCAGACAGATGCACGGCGGAGCAGCTGAGACAGAAATAGCTTCTCCTGTTGGCGGAGGACAGTCGCTGGCCTTCCTCGGTCTGACAATAAAGGTGGGATGCTCTCCATTGCGACACGAGCCAGAACGGGTGGTATTTAGGAGAGAGAGCAAATTTATAAAGTATTCACCTGCAGTACCAGACAAATATTGACTTTTTGAGGGAATTGTGTTGGGTGTATCTTTGAGGAATCCTGGGGCACTGTGGAAAAGCGCTCTCAGACGGTCAGGGTGCTGGTATTAGAGAATGCTGGTTTGTAGGATTACAATTATGAGATCTTTACACCAGCTGACTGTGGCTGTGTGTGATGAGGTCATAGAGAAGTGACACCTGCGGTCAGCTGTTTGAATATTTAAGGCTGGTCTGAATCGTAGTAACAGTACAGCTGGGTTACGCTTTATTTTACTAGTTCACTTTAGACATCTTACTAACTATGAGCAACTTTACAACTACATGTCAATTAACTTATTAACATGTCAACTAAATCTCATAAGAATATTAGTAGACTAGGGTTAGTAGAATAAGTTGACAACTCAAGGTCAGTGGAATGTCTGTTGGGGGACCATCACAATAAAGTGTTAACAGATAATAAGCAGACAGTCTGCTAATACTCAACTAGTACTAGTACATTGTTAGTTGATTATTGAAAATTGTTACCTAAACAGTTTTTGTAAGCGTTTCCTAAAGATGTTTTCCTATTTTGTTTTATCCAAAATGGTTAGATTTTAATAAGTGAATTGTGGAAAATGTTTGTCGCTGTACAGAAAAAGTACAATAGCAAAAAAATTACCCTGCCTCGCCATCTCTCTCTTGTGACAAAACTCACTTGCTCACTCACACACTACGAACAGTCAGGTCATTTCCTGGTAAAAGAAGCTGCTGGGATATTTGTAGCCATCATTGATCGAAGCTGGATGTAATACCCATGATGCATTGCAGTTTAAATTAGGAGGGAGTGTGGGAGCATTCCACAGCGTTAGAGAAAGTAAGAGACTACGAGGAGTTTTCAAGGACAACACGGCATGTTTTCCATACAATCAGCAAGACATGGATGAAAGAAAGCTTATTTTTTGTGTGATAAAACAACAAGAAATTGAATTAGCAATTCAGATTTAGATATGCGGTCTGCTGTGTAATTTGCATTTTTAAAAAGTCCTATAGAGATTCTAAGAAAAAAAAAATGTTTCAGACAAATGGTTCCATACAGTGTTATGATAAAAACAACCTCCACACGAGACTCATCAGAAACCAGATGAAGCCTAATTTTCTAAAGGCCCCTTTTTTCATTTGTACTATATGGTTTACAGTCAGAAACAGTCAATTCAAAGCACACATTTACTTAAAGGGAAAGTACAAAAAGTTATATTTATGTAATAATTAAAACCATCTACAAATTGATATTTCTCATTCTTATTGGTAGATTTTCAGTCTTATCCTGAATAAAGTGCTTTTACAGTAACAATAATCTGTTATAATCTATCTGATCTATATGATGATTCTATAGGAAGCGATTTTCTCTGACAGACATTAAAATACAACACTGTTACTCTGAGTGCAGATGACTGTTACCAGCCAGATTTATGGACTAATCTCAGTCTAGGCTACGATACAATTAAAGTATATTAAGCCTGATTGAACCAATTTACCATCGTACAAATCAATTATATTCTGTGAGAGGTGAGATGACAGTGGTGAGCCTGAGGCAGCACAGGGTTTAATGTGTGTGGATGATTCAGATTTCAATTGAGAATGCCAATTGAATTCCAATTCAATTAATAAATCTGAATTTGATTTCAGATTGAGGTAGCCAACAGGAAGCACAATTGTAATTAAAATGTAACTTAAGTAAGTCAAATTAAATTGGGGTTAATTAATTTATGCTGTTTTGTAAGTGTATTTTTGATAAGTTTACAGTATGTTTTTCCATATATAGAATTTTGTATTTATTTTTGTTTCATTAGATTTGAGAAATTTAATTTCCATGGTGGAAAAACACAAAATTTGTGGTGTTGTTATTTTCTTCACATTGCAATTAAGTAAATTTCTCTCCCTGCCATTCAAAATCCAATATAGTGTAGTTTTGTGCATTCTGATATATATCATTTTAGGGAAGAGTCTTCTGAGGACAAAACATGATATTTTCATAAATAAAAACAGTTATTGGCTGTAATAACTTTGTAGATTGCCTTTTCAAGAGCACAAGGTAGTTTTCATTTTAATAGTGAAAGGTTAGAAAGGCACTGTGTGTGTGTGTGAGGTGTGTGTGTTTGGGGGTGTTTGTGTGTGTGTGTGTATGTGTGTGTGTGTTTGGGGGTGTTTGTGTGTGTGTGTGTATGTGTGGGGGTGTTTGGGGTTTTTAGAGGGTGGGGGGTTAGTTAACCATATATTCGAAACAAATGTGTGCCCAAAAGTCAGCAAAACCTGACAAATCTCAGCAAAGCTTTCTTTTGGGGATGTCCTAACTTATAAAAACACCATCAAATATAGCGAATAAAGTTGTTTTTAGATTGTAAAAATCTATTAAGGTTAACCTTTCTGTTAAGGTTAGAGTGGTAGGTTAGGGTTAGGTTATATTGTTTATAACCAGCTGTGAATTAAAACAGTAGAAGTATAGATGGTACCCATTTAGATAGAGAAGTAAGTCTGTGCGCGCGCGTGTGTGTGTGTGTGTGTGGAAGAGGCCTTTATGATGGACGTCTTTGGTTCAGTCCTTGAGGGTGAGGCGACGAGGATTTATCTGTGTTGTGTCTGATAGGTGGCATGTGAAGCGGGTGCTAATGTGGCATATTTATGGAGCAACTCTGTTCCATTATCATCTGTGGGGAAGGCCACAGGGCAGAATCTGCTCTTCCCTTAGTAAACACAGAGACAGAGAACGTGCCCCATAGCTGCCGCAAATTTGTACATCAAGTCCTGTTTTTAAAATGAGTATTTGCCCAACAAACATATTTCGGAGTCACATTTTGATGGTTGTATTTACCCTTGTCTCACATTTTGGTATGGCGCAGATTTATTTATTCGTATTTATTATTATTATTTTATATTAAATCAGTTTTTGCTAGACATCCCTTTGAGTGACAGGGGCCCGTGTTTTGCTGTGACTCTAAGCTCAAAGCTTACCGCAAGCCTACGCATGACAAGGAGAAAAGTTTGGCAAATGTTTCCTCAACCAGTGAGTAACATTAACAAAACATTTTCCAAGTGCTCTCTCTTGAATAAGTACCTATGTGCACCTGTCACATCTGTGGCGCAAAGCCGTCGATAAATCTCGGCGCTAATGCGTGCAGGAAATCTCAAGCTTGTCCAATATTAATGATAGCTTGCTTAGCTTTGCTGTACTGTACACCTCTTTCAGACACTCTAAGTGGAAAAAGCTTTCTCAGCTAATGGTGCGGTAATACGAAATAAAGTCCTTTCAGTCTCCTACTTTTACCGTACTTTGCTGTTTTTTTTTTTAAAATCCCCCGTAAAACCAGCGGTGACCGAAAAACGAAAAGACAGCAAATAATAGTAGCCCTCCCAAGAGTGAGGCATGAAAAAGTTCGGGTTCGGCTTTTGCTAGCCACTATGTAAAACCACCTACAGTAACTTACCGTAACACCTACAGAAGCCAGAAACAAGCGCACACCTGTGAGTTTGAAAAAATAAGAGCACAATCAAACAAATAATGATAACCTAGAGTAAGTGCTACCGGGTGGAGCTCTGCATCTAGCGCAAACGTAAATGGCTATTTCTCTGAACCAAGTAACATTATAGACCTGGTTTTCTAGGTCACGTTTGCTGTCTTAATCTCTCCGCACCCCATATCTCACTTTCATCAAGTCAGCATTTCCAATTGCGAACATTTTCTTTTTCTCCACAAGCACAGAAATTGTTATAATGATCACATGCCCGCACGCCAGCGCTATTAATATTTTATTTGCCTAGAAAGATCACACAGTGGAAAATGAGGCATCCTTACTTGCAGTTTATGTGTTTGCGGAGGTGCGTTAGCATTACACAATTCCACAGGAACCGTGAGTAATCTCGTGTGAGCATAAATCTTGTTTTTCATTTTTGCTGTTTCCTGTTTCGTCCGCATGTGCCGGGTCAGCCCTGCCACATCACATGGATTCTCACCAGCCCGTGTCATTTCACTCTGAAAAACAGCCAAGTGATTCATCATCGGCCAGAGATGGAGTCACTTTGCATCATTTCTTTAATAATACTAATGCACTTGCACGTCCTCGAACTGAGTGTACGACAATATGAGCCCTTTATGCGGTACAATGGATTAGCCGAGCCCTTGAGGGAGGAGAACAAATTAAGCGAGCGTCTTATCCTCCTTTTCTTATGTAGCAAATATATATATATAATGAACATGCTTAAGTGATGAAGAAAATTAAATGCTAATGTCGAAGGGAAGTAAACCGTTAAGATATGTTCCAGGCTTTCAGCTGTAGCTTTTCCACACTGTCCTCATTTGCATTCTCGAGACATTCTCCTGATTGCCGTCACTTTCTCATTGCTACAGCAGCGCAGGTGTGAAGTTGGAATGCCTTCTAGTTAATGGGTTTTAGTGCTTCTGTATTAGGTGGGTTATGGTGCGCCCATCACAGGAGTCCCCCGGTGGTCCATTAGAAAAGCCTTCATCTACGGCACAATGATATCCAAATCTGCTAACGCATTAAAGCGGAGTAGGCGATCTGTTCCACAAACATGTTTTGTTATGCTGGTTGAAGGTCTCTTCACACCCTGATAGCAATCACTAAGTGGCTATAAACATATTTAAACATTTGTATCATTTCTGTATGAGGCAAAAGACTATAAAATGTACGTCCAATCATTGCATTCGGTCCGAATGCAAGGATAGGATATCCTACTTGCCTGTCAAACTTATGTGTTTGCATACCTCTGCAGGCTATTGGAGGAGGTGTGGCTTTGGAGATGGAGGGCAGGGTCTTACGCTTTCAAAGCTAGCGTGCTATTGCTAGCATCTCTGAAATTGCCTACCCTACCTTTAAATGCGGAAGAAGGGAAAAAATGAATGAAAGAAAGTGGATGCTGTTACAAAGAAAACAGGAACGAGAGGTAGTGAGAAAGATAGTGAGAAAAGAGTCTTTTAGTCCTCTGCAGTTTGCGGGCAGCTCTGGGCCCACTGTGTTGCAGGGTCATGTTTGGACGCTGGCTTGGACATAGCTTTCAGTCAAGTGTGAGAGAGTTTAGCGAGAATGTTTTCGGGGGTGACCGAGATAGGCCTGTCCTAAATATACACTCTCCATGGCCCAGGGTGAATTATACACTGGCAGCTTGGTCTGTGTTGTAAATGTCAGGGAATGCAACAGACCAGGAGACAGCTTGAGCAGTCATGTATAAACACCATACACTCCACACAGCTCTGCTGCAGTGGCACTACGGTTGAAATCTACTACTTTATACATTCCATTTACCATAGCAACCGAAACACCATTGTGACATCAGTTACTACAGTATATTTGTTGTGCAACCGTAATAAATTAAATTAAAATGGGGCTGACTGGTCAAGACATGTTGACATTTACATTATAAGAAACAGCTACTGTATAACTCTTGTAGCTTAAAAATTCGCAAAGTTATGGGTTTAATCCCGGCCAAGGAATCTACATAGTGATTAAATGTATACCTTGAATGCACAGTAGGTCGCTTATGGAAAAAAGAATCTGCCAAATGCATAAATGTATGATTCAAAGCACCCGTTCATCATATTTTTGTTGCATAGCAACATTCTGTTATGTCAGGGACTGTATCTTGTGGTGAAAGGGTAGCACTTCATGAATTCGCTTAATAGAATAATGGTTTAATAAAAATTTGTGCCCTTAATGTTTTATTATTCAGTGGCTGTTTTACAAAAACAATGAGGTACTTGAGTCGTGCTTCACATTGTGCCTAACATACCCTTTAGCCAAGACTACAGTATATTTTATATATATATATATATATATATAGTATATATACTGTATATAAAGACTTAATTGGGTAAATATAGCATCTCTATTAAACAGTGTAGCTTTCAAAAAACCTTCAGAATTGTATTATTAGTTTTATTAGTTTTATTGCTGTGTTAAGTTACAACCGTTGAAGGACCGCTTGTAGTTACTATGGTTTTGTGACAGAAACCGATCGCTATGGTAAAGGGTTTTTGTAATAACCCAAAAATTTTGTTTCAATATATATGTCTACTGTTGAGCTTTATGCATCCAGCAATTTCTGCACACTATATGAATTTTGATATGACCCAGATTTGGCACTTACATTTTAGATTTTTCCACTGAAGTTTCGGCATGAGCGTGAGCGTCAGGGCATCAGTCTCTCTGTGTGTCTACTCTTTCCCATGTGGACCGTGTTGATCGTGCAATATTACGGAGAAGAGTATGTCTTATTAAATTGCCTTAGACATTACCAGCCTCTTCATGCAGCTGCACATGGAGTATAGGGGGAAATGTACCGCTTATTAGATTTTCAGGTGGTGCGTCAGCAATGTTCAAATCTATTGCTTTTTATAATGACGGTCTGCTGTTAGTATTAGAGCCATTTCATGGGTACTATTTCATTTTGATTTTGTATCCCGTCCAACTTGAAAGTCCTGCACTATTATTGATGAAGAGTCAAATCATTCAGTTCATCGTAAAAAATTACAGCTACAACTCTCTCCGATGAATGTGCCGTACGTTTACCGTAAGATCTACCGTAGTTGTGTTTAAGGATGCTTTCAGGCAAAATATTTCATTCGGCTTTGATTTCTAGTGGTCAGTCTGTGGCTTCTGCAATATCTGTTCAACAGCTACCAAATGTTCCACAATAACCAGCAGTACATATTTACAATGATACATTAACATCGGCTTATGCAATAGGCTGTAAATGTAGATGCTCAGTTGAAGTTAGCTTAATTGCAGCCACGTTGAACTTTTCCATGCTGCCATTCCTGCTGAAGTCACTTTTCACAGGCTTAGCCAGGATTCATCAGCTTGCTGATGTTGTTTATTATGCTGCTGTGACAAGTGATGCAGCGGACAGGACGGATTTCCATATGACCTTGATTAATACATTTGCATGTGCACGAGAACTTGCCAATAGTTTTATTGCTTTGAGATGATTGACTTTGTTGACTTCTACTCATTTGCACAGATTTAAACAAGTTTGACGACTGAAAGGCAGCCATCTTACATCGGTGTGTGTGTGTGGTCCTGGTATTCAGTATTTTATGGGGACCAAATGTTTCCACAACTATAGTATTGCCAAATTTTGACCTCAAAGAGACATTTTCAGGTCCCCATAAAAAAACTAACTTATAAGTCATACAGAATGATCTTTTCTTAAAATCTAAAATTTAAGTTTAAGTTTAGGGGTAAGGTTAGCATAGGGTATAACAACCATTACATGTATGGAATGTCCCCATAAAGCAAGAAAACCCAACTGTATATGTGTGTGTGTGGAACAGGTAGAATATTATTGATGCTGATCAGCTTTAAATAGATGGAGAAGAGAGAGAGAGAGAGAAACTGAAAAGAAATGTATTGCATTTTTGCAATAGCCTCTTTTTCTTAAGGTCTCCCTTGGTTTTCTCCATTGTGGAGGCATGTTGAACCAAAGTACAAGATGAGCCTCCTTAAACCTTCATGCATTCTCTCTCGGCTTGCTGCTGCCTACTGCAACCTGTCTGTCAGTAGCACACTGTGACGTGTGCCTTTATCAGAGGCAGCCCACTGGAAGATGAGCTTTTTCTCATCAGTTTTATCATTGTTACGGTGTGTGAAGCCAGCGCTGTCGAGACAACCTGATGGCATGAAAGTTTGATGCAGAAAATATCCTGTAGGTGTTGAATTTTTAATGGCATGATAGCAGACGGAATTATCAGCTCCCCCTCTTGCAACGCTTCCAGCCTGTACAGGGCCCTCCAGTCTCTCATCTATGCAAGGAAGATGTTGTCACCTAGCAGCTAATGTTCTCTCTCTCCCTCTGCTTTTTCAGCTCTATTCCTTAATGTTGTGCAACAGAGAAAACTTACAAGGAAACATGCATCCTACATGTTTGCCCGTTGAGTCAATTCTGGCTCCATCGTGATTCAGAAATCCTCTCGCTGAGAGGTCCAATACGGTATTTTTCTTGCTGGTTCAGTCTTCTTGGAATTCACAAACAATCTGGTTATTGGTTCTCGGTCCACCCGTAGCTGATTGATATTTCAAAATGTTTGTGGGACCCAAACTGTTTGAACTACAGCGTTCATAACAGACTCATCAGCCTCCTGGATCAATAAGGATAAATATTTCCCACAATCCAACTGCTTTAGAATCAGTGTTGCACTGCTTGGTGGGAATGGGCGAAAAATCAATCGGTTGAAAAAGAACGAAAGAGAGAGATTTAGAGAGAGGGAAGGTAGGCACAAAGTGTTCTGTTAAATATAATATATATACAATATATATGTTGTATTAAATATAATGTATATACAATATATAAACGTTATATTTAATTTAATACATCATATTTTCTTTAATATTAAATGTGTTATATCTAAATGTTATGATAGATGTTGTATTAACAACATGGCTTGGTTATAAGAACGTTACTCAAATATTTATTCATTATTTATTCATTGTTTTCAGAATACCCTACTGACGATGTCATGTTAAAAAGGCGTTCTGCTAACGTTACAGCAAAAAATTTTATAACATTAAGAGGACTTTCAGAGAACGTTAGTCAATGTTCTAAGAATGTTCCCTCTTAGCTGGGGAAACCTTCAAGCATGTTAGCATGATAGCATTACCTTTCTCTTTGTAACTGATGTGCAGATGTGTTGCTTTAGAATTCAGCCAGGAATTACAGATTTGAATGGGAGGAGACTGTTGGGTTTAAAGGACCAGAACCCTCGCACCAGTAAAACCATCTTTATTGCCGCTCTCTTCTCTCTCTGTTGAGTGTGTGCATGTGTGTGTGTGTGTGTGTTTTTTGAAGTATGTGTGTGATTTAATTGAATCACTTTGCCAGAGGGAATCAAGAGTCAAAAGTGAGAAAGCGATGTGGCAAGGTGCTTAGATCGCTGCAGACATGCAAGCATAAGCCCCCTGTGTGAACGCATTTAATAAAGTATGCTCATTTTTCTGATGAGCTTGGGTGTGAAAAGACTAGGAAACTGTTTAATAATACACACAGAGGTTTTAACTGTTCGCTTAGCTAACGTTAAAAAAGCTGCCCCACCCGTGTGCGGAGAGCTGCTAGATATAAAATGACAGGAAATGTCATGCGCCATTTTTTCTTGGAGCAGCACTGGTGGAGGTTGTTGCTAACCTCATTATGTAGCTCGTTATATAAGTGTTAGACATGATATGTTAGTCATACGTTTTTTAATAGTTTGTTAAACACCCAACATGTTTTTGTTTTTTAAAACATTAAATCGTAACACTAATATCTATATATGTTACAACCTACTGATGATGTTTAAACAAGAATTGGTTTATCAACGTGACCTTGTATTGTGAGCTTACATGCTTACACACAACCTCAAATCTTATGTACACTAACACACACACACACGACAGGTGGCCTGACTGTGTGTGTATGTAATGTCATTCATTCACTCACAGATCGTCAGGTACAGCTATTGATCTCTTAGTTGCAGCTCAGGAGAGTCCAGCAGTGACAATGCACTGTAACACCAGCCTTGATTTAGCTCAGGTCAGAGACGCACCGAGGCACATCGTCACATCGTCACACTTACAGTCATTTCTGATAACGCATCACACCTGTAAGCATCATATGCATCATAAGCATCATATCACCCGCTCCTGAGGGCCAGAAACACTGAGAATTTACAAATAAATGAATCTCCAGTTGAATTCTCCATTTTACACCGAACGTGACTGTGTTATTTCGACTGGAGTAGTGAAATGTGAAATGGGTTGAAGTTTTGTTTTCAATTGAAGATTTAGTCTTTCGAGTCCGTCCAGTTTATGGGATTTTAATGCATTTGCGTAATGGTTATTATGTTGTTAATTGCACATTTGGAAAAGAGCTCACATGGACGTTTCTGAGATGACAAAGTGACTGCTTGAAGGATACAGATGCTAAAAACAGCCCATTTTTTGTTCTTGCTGAATGTCCCCGCTTAACGTCATGGGACCACGTAAACGAATTTTATTCTTTAATCCGAGCAAAACCACTCATACTGCATTAAGCTATTTTGTTATTACTTTGAAGCTAAGTCAGTAAACGACCTTAATGTGCCACCTCTTCAGCGCCATCGAATTAAACAGTGTCTTTATTTTGCACAAAGGGCTCTTCAAACGGGAATGATGCAGAGACGCTTCAAGTTTTGGGTGCTAAAACGAGAGCATAAAATGAGCGGCGGTAATGTTTTAGCAATTATCTGTTCTCGCGTAAAAAGAATGTGTTGTTCCTCATATCGTCAGGGCCCATATAAGCACATCCCCATTTTGTCTTTGCAGATAATCACATTGTAAAAGCCTCTAAAATATTGCACACAAGGTGCTTGCAGTCGGTGGATCTTTGGCCTGCTTGCTCATCCTTAATAAAATCCTTTCCAGACCGGAGTCTGACTAGGCCAGGAACTTTCTCTGAAAGTTCACTTCAGTTTTGATGAGGTGCTAGACTGAGAACTGAGAGGATGTCTCATCAGGACCTTACGGCTCAACCCTGCGGAAATATGAACCCCTCTCATTTAGCAAATTTTAGCTCAATTTGAGCAGGCCTGAAGGGCCAAAACCCTCTAGTGTTTAAGATCTGGAACAGGCAGCTAGACCCTCTCTACCACCGGTTTACTTAATTAGCCTCTCACGCCCCTTGGCATGCTGGGAATTAAACGTGGTGACTCAATCTTGTGCTTTTTCAGGAGAAATATATGCAGGGTCTATAGCTCAGGAAAACCAGTGCAGTATCCCAGCTAACATGGAATGTTCTAAAAACATTGGTTAGCATTCTATAAGTTCAAATATACCAAAATGTTCTTGCAGTAACGGTAGCATAATGTTATGTTATGCTTTCCTGTAGCTCAGTGGTTAGAGCATGGCGTTAACAACGCCACAGTCATGGGTTCGATCCCAGAGATTGCACATTCTCAATGTATAGTGAACGATGTGTAGTATAATGCAATGTAAGTCGCTTTGGATAAAAGCGTCTACCAAATGCCTAAATGTAAATTTTATGTGTCATATATATTAAAAATGTTTTTAAGTTGTTTTAAAAGTTACAGATTTAAAAAAAATGTTTAAATAATATTCTTATACCCAAGCAATAATGTTAATGCAACATCTACAAATAAATGTATTGAACGTTTTTAGAACATTCAAAATAATATTTTAACTTAATGAAAAAAAATGTAATTAAATGTTAGGGAAACATTCTTACAACCTAAAATTGTTAGCTGGGAAGTGGTTGTTAGGTGGACTGTCATGGGGTTATGAGTCAGTATCCACAGGGATCGTGAGGTGTGTGTTGTTGTGGAGATGTGTAACACAAGCCGCACATTTTGAGTATCGCACGGGTTGTGCACTGATGATATAACCCCGCTTTTCATTGGAATTTGCTTGCAGTGGAAAACAATTTTTGCCACCACGTGTAAATCGATTACATATAATCTCATGTAGCATGAAGTCTAAAGACACTTTGTTTTAAATCAGTGCTGCAGAGTTATTTAATTCTAAAGTGCAAGCTAAGGCTGCATCCGTGACTAATCACACAGATATGCTTGTTTGCTGTCTAGAGTTTGGAAATTACGTCAACTTTCGCTGTGCGCCTTAAACAAATACTTTTTCTCCTTTCTGTTTTTTATACTTTTTATCCTCTCTCTCTCGCTCTCTCTCTTTCTCTCTCTCTCTGTATACAATACATATATATGTATACACGTATACTGTACTCCATATATACTGTATAGAAAGAGAGTTAGCAGTCCTGTTGCATTCCTTCGGCGGTAAGAGGAGCAAAGCACAAACCAGTAGGTTTTTTGGGATTTAATTGAAATTGTATTTTGACAAATACATATTTAATGGCGTAAAATAGGCTATTGTGTGTGTGCGTCTGGGAGCGTGCGATAAGGCACCAGTTCTGAGCCAATGAGACGAAGTCTAAAGACCAACAGAGAGAAAAACACACACACACACACCGTCACAAACACATACACACACACATGAGATTTTAATCCCTGTCTGCTTTTTACTTTCTGTATATCTGTCTCTCTTTCAACACACGGTCAATAGAAACTCAAGCCCTACCATTTTCTAAAATATATATTACAATTTTCACTGTCTGTCCAGCTCATGAATGCTTCTCACCTTATCACTCTCTTTGTCATGCACATTGTGTAATGTATGTGTTAGTGCTTACAATGCATTTGACCACTGAAATGTTTTTGACAAATGTGGGGGAAAACGGCATTACCTAAGTTTCAGCTTTTCTTCTTTGACATTTCCGCAGTCGTTGGGAACTTTTACAGCCACACAATACATAATTGTAGCCTTCTGGTTTCCCCATTTAGAGAGCTAAACGTGCTAGTTTCGTGATTGTGTATGCATGCGAGCAGACATTTTATGACAGATAGATGAGAAGTGAGAAATATGAGGGTCAGCGCCACGTTTCAGAGACTCGTGATGCTTTCTGATGAGAGAGAGGACGAGGGAGATGCCGAGAGAGGGAGCAGCATTAGGTAATTGGCAACGAGATAGTCGGCAGAATGAAATTATGCTAGTTAATCTCTCCTCAATTAATCATAGCTGGAGAGCTCTAACGCTAGACTAATTATTTCCCCAAGTGCTTTTCAGTACAATAAGGGCCACCTATACCTGTTCGGTGACTATCTGCTGGCGTTTCAGCGCGTGTGGGTATTGTTCACTGCGGTTGTATGTTATGATGTATAGAACGTATAGGACACACAGAGGAAGGCTTTATTGTTCGACGGTTGCTCTGTTATAGCTCAGGAGACTTGATGGAGTTATGAGTTATGATTCATTTAGGCATCAACGTTGTCTCGGATGTATAAAGAAGATGTGTAGGAAATAAAAATAGGTACATTTGAGACAATTGTTGACAAATGGTGGGAGTGCAGGGCTATAAAATGAATCTGGAGAGTGTAGTACAGATAATTTATATCTAGAATGTGTTTGAGAGCAGACTGTACACACACACAGAGATATATATATATATATATTCAAACAAAGAGAGATAGATCTCAAATAGACATGATAGATAGATAGATAGATAGATAGATAGATGATAGATGATAGATAGATAGATAGATAGATAGACAGATGATAGAAAACGTATATTTATTACGATATACACTTTGTAATAAAGAGATCTTATTTGTGTTTTTTCTTAGCAGTGTAGCTTCATTGGTAGGCGAACTGGAGGATGTAGGTCGAGTCTGCGTTGAGCTACAGAAAGAAAGAAAAGCAAGAGAGAGAAATAAATACACACATCACTCCTCCGCATCTCATTGTGTCATGTCGGACATGGTTCTTCTGCTGTTGTGTGGTACTGTACACTCTGTTGTCCGGGCTTACTGATGCGGCCCCGCTGAAAGCATATGCAGGCAAACACCGAGGTTACTGAAGCAAACCAGGTCAACAGCGGCCTCGACCCCCCTGAAGCCCCGTCGGCTCATTCTCCACTATCACATTAACTCAGCTAAAGCACTCGTGAGCTGACTGCTGCGCTACCTCGCCTAATGCTATTAGAGGGCATTATGTTGTCAGTTTGCTGGGAATTTCCCAGGAAAAGCGTTAAAAAGTTTTACTTTCTGTAACTAAATTGTTATTTTTTCCCCTCCTGCAAGCATACCGCTAGGTCTCAATATGGTGGCTGTATTAGCTCAGCGGGTGGTGGGTACTAAGGTGGGATTTTGTGTGTTTGTATATGTAGTGTCATTGTGTGTGTGTGGAACGGTGATGTTTGATGATAAATGTGATGGCTCGGAGTCGGAGAGTCCATGCTGTGCACAGACATAGAGAAAGACAGAGAGAACATTAGATCAGCAGCCCTAATAAGTCAACAAGGACGGTCCAGTGTTATTGAATCCAATGGCAAGAGTGCTACCTGCAAAGAAAAGGAGTTTTTTAGTTTTTACTTCTCTCTTTTTCTGCGCTGACCGGTAACGGAAGCAATGGCACCGTTCAGACTGTTTTTGACCGATTTTAAATATTTGAATAAATGTTTTTTGCCATAACATCAAGTCAGCTAGTTCTTCCACTGATTCCCCTTTAAATAAAAAAAAAATGGATCATATTATTTTGCATTTCTGCATTTGGCAGATGCTTTTATCCAAAGCAACAGTGCGTTCAGTACACGTGTTCCCTGGGGAATTGAACCCACAACCTTTGCGCTGCTAATGCGATGCATACCAGTGGAGCTACAGGAACACTATTATACTGTATATTTAGAAGCTAAAGTGTTAGCCAGTTTTTAGTAAGTCAAATGCTTATGACACCCCTGCCTGATAAAAAGAACAGCCATGTCTTGTGCGGGCATTTCTAATGAAAATTTGAAACACGTGAAGTGTCTGTAGGCCAGGCCAAGATAATGTGTTTAAGAGGGTTTTAATGTCACCAAGAGAAACAGTGTGGCATCAATTAGAGGCTGTTTTTAGATTCAGAGGAGAGCGTACAAGATAAGTCATAGAATTATTGTTGTAAAAAAGGTTGCGTTCAGACACAATGTGATAAATAGTGTTTTTTTTCCATGTTAATATAAGTTTTTGTCTAACCAACCATGACTGGTCAGCAGCAAGACAGTTTGTCTCTGCCTACAGTGAAATTTGATTGGTCTAAAAGCCCCTGCCACATAGCTGTATATTAAACATTAAATATGCTCTTATTAGCTTTGATTTTGTGACCCTGTGCAGTCTCAGTGTGAACAGTAAAATTACTGGACACTAGAAGCTTGTTGTGTTGCCTCATTAGGACACTTATGTGTGTGTGTGTGTGTGTGGGTGTGTGCTTAAATGTGTGCGGTAGATGTTTTTCTGTAAATGCCGGATGTCTGTTGGATAATCCTCTGGATCGTGTTCACTGATTTTCCAGGCTGTCCTCTCTGCTGATCTTTCTTTTCCAGACCCACACAGAGCGACTGGACAGTGGGGTCAGCAGAGCTCACTGGCAGTTGTGTTTTGGCAGGGCCTCCCATCCGGAAAACAGACCAAAAGACCAGCTTGTAGTTCAGCTTTCCTCTGAGGGACGAGGCTTAACTTCCAGGCGATGAAAACACTGACACACGCAGACACAGAGCGCTAAAAATATAGAAGCGCTAATGCTTTCACGCACAAGTACGTTCGCGCACACCAGAAAAGCAAGACATTAAGCCTTAAACAGCAGGACAAAATACACACACACCCAAACACAGATTACAAAATCCTCATATCCCTGTCAATTAGTCGAGCCTCTGGCCCACTTACAGCTTTCCAGAACCCTGCCACCAGCCTCACAACAGCAGAGCTCCGACTGCGCCAGGGAATCCACTTTTGTCCACATGTAATTAACTCACAGAATAGCTCTGAGAGCCATGTCTTCCTCAAACCCCCTCCGAACCCTCCGTCGGAAAAGAGTGGCTGTTTCTTTTGAGTTATTCAAAAGAACTGGCTGCGGAAAATGGCAGGCATTATACTATGAGCCCCCGTCGACAGAAAGCCCTCTATACGAATTGACAGTTAGCGTGCCACAGTGCTGTTCATGTTTCCGGCCTCTCCACAGCTCAGCTACGCTCACTCTGCCTTGGGCCAGGGGCCTGAGTATGGTCCCTTTTGTTTGGACCCTCCAAAGCCTTGCTTTTGAGGCTCAGAACTGTGTTTTAAAAGTGGCTTGGGGTCAAATTTAAAGGCGGGGGGTTTTAGGGAGACTTTGAAAGGAAGAAATACTCTTTAGGGTTTGTTGTGAATGTTTTGAGCCAGTACAAAAATAGAGCTGACTGAAAATGTTTTGTAGCCTCATGTGACCTTTCAGAAGCTTTCGTTTTGACGTATTCACTCCTGTAAGATGTTCATTTAAATGAAACAAGTTGGATGTAAAGTCGTTGTACCAGTGATTGAATTCATCTCGATGCGCGTTTGACCTGTGACTGCCCCGTCTAAATGCTTTGAATTATTGCCGCTTCAGAGCGCGTCTCTGAGTGACATTTTAAACGGTCTCCATCTTACCTCTATAATGAGCTAGAGGAGAGACAGAGATTGTGCAAATCGCAATTACATGCCGTTACATTGCATTAACCGTAGCCTGAAATCAGACAATGTTCTATTCCATTTGCAATGAGATTATCTAGCAAAACCGTCCTCGGAAGAGAATCAAAAATAGCCGCAAAAACTAGAAAATGACGGAAAGCAGAATCCAGAGTTTATAGATTAAGGGATTGTTTCAGCTGGGATAGAACACGCTTGAAGATAGAACAAGAACATTCGAGAAAACAAGAAAATTCATGTTTTTAATATCCCTGCACTTACAAGTTTCACTTGAGCATGTTAAGAAATTGAGAAAATAATCACAGACAAAATGATCTAATGTACGAAAATCCATGCCTTGCCCTTCAAAGGCAATTTTCAAGGCAATTTTTACGTGCTCAGGCTGAACCATAACCAATTTTTGCATCGCAGGTCTTCAATGGCCATTCTAGTGAAATTTCACTGTGTAATAATGGTGGTTCATCCGAGAGTTGGAGTTTAGGGCTGGAATTCTCAAACAGAAGAATAGCCCGGAGCAACAGGCTGTATGGGAGCGGTTTGTGTGGAGCGCTAATGAACTAGCGCTCTCACGCACGCCGGTTCTTTTGTTGTTTCTCACTGGAGGAAACAGTTGCTGAAGACAGCACAGTAAGCGATAGATGAAAGGCCCAGCTTATGGCCTGGAGGGGCCCGAGCAACGTGAAAGCCAGACAGTGGAGCATAGACATAGTACAGTAGATGATGTGATATGTTGATCGTGTTATATACAGATAACTGTATATAAAACTGTATATATACACAATTGACCATAATTTATACTTACATATACAAATTATATGTGTGTATGTGTGTACTGTGTGTGTGTGTATATATATATATATATATTATGTATCTGTGTGTGTGTGTGTGTGAGAGAGAGAGAGAGAGCGAGAGAGAGAGAGAGAGAGGGAGAATGTAATTACTTTTTATCAGTAGCATAGTGTTTGTGACTACTTTTTCAGGTTTGACTGTAGCTACAGTTTCAAAGTAGCTGTTCAAGGTAAGACTGAGCAGCACTGAATTGATCTGTCTAGAGCTTTATGAGAACAGAATACAAGGCAAAAAGACTAGATGTCAAAAGAGTAGTAGTAAAAAGACAGATATCAAAACTCTTTTGAAATAGAGACAATAATAGAGAGAGAGATAGAGAGAGAGAGAGACAGAAGTGCTCAGGAAGGCCTTAACAAAATGGTCATTAATGTACAGAGGGACGAGAAAGACAATGGCGAGATATTATTTTTTTGCCCTGCTGTTTCCTTACAGAGACTTAAAACTCAGTGTTTAAAATAGAGTCTCTACTCTTTCACTTGAGTTTTCGTCACAGTCGTGTATATGTGGAACCTGTTATGTTGCCTAATTCCTCCGCGAACACATTAACTGCCATAAAAGATTTATCCAGCCATTTTGTAATCCCCATCTGAAGCATTAACATTGCTCTGGCATATCGACTTCCTGCAGATCTGAGCTGCACACTCATCTTTGTTATTAGTGCTATTGAGGTAACGTTGCTTGACTGAGTGCTCATTGGTGCATGACAGAGCATTGTGTGGCCAATGTGCTTCCACACCTCTCCCTAGACACCGGGCAGCAATCCAGCCTCATCAGCTTGTAAAAGCTCACAGGAAACTGAACTGAGGCACTGAACTGTCCGTGTGGTCAGGATCCAAGTGTCTCAGACCTAACTAACTCTTACTTGCCCACAATATAATCACACCACACAGATGCCACTATAGCTAACAGGAGCTCTGCAGGCATTTTAGTCTGGCCTTGAGAATGGCAGGTTTGGGGTTTGGTTGAGGCCAGCGAACGGTAGGAAAAGGATGTTAAATTGGTTTGTGGCCATTAATATGGCAGTTATGGGCTTTCAACGTTAATTATAAGGGTAAAGGTTTAAGATTAAAGGAACAGTTCACCCCAAAACGCATTCATTATCATTTACTCGCCCTCGTCATTCCAAACCTCTATGACTTGCTTCTGTGAAACACAAAAGAAGATATTTTGAGAAATGTTTCAGTGGTTTTGCATCCATACAGTTGAAGTCACTGTTGTTTGGTTACCAACGTTCAAAATATCTTCTTTTGTGTTACTCAGAAGCATGAAAGACGCACAAGTACGATTGGAATGAGGGTCATGCACAGAGGAAAATTGTATTGTTCAAAGGTTGCTCTGTCATACTTTACAACCGTTGTTTTAAGTATCAGTTTTGTCTCATCTGTTTCTCCTAAAATTTCTTAAATGAGCTGACATAATGTTAAGGTTTAGAGATATAATTAAAGAGAAACATCTGAGCAGCAGGGGACAAAAAAGTCTTTATTTGCTCCCCATTGAATCTCATTGCTGTCTGTGAGAAACAGATAACAATGAGCAATAGCGAATAGTATCGTGTTTATTTTTGTTGAAATTGTAGTATTGGTTAGACATGTTTCATGGATAGACTTGTGTTCTTGTTTTTTTACCCTCTCTGGGCTTGTGTGTCAAAATCTATGATTATAAATATGGTTGTATGATGAGCACAGAATACACATTTTTTCCAATCATGGCGTGTGATTTAATTAATTGCTTCTCAGATAACTGCTGCACTTTATCCTTTTTGTACGACACATTTTTCTAAAACTGATTAATCTCTCATATCATTACACTGTGCAGAAACCAAACAGTGATTCTACCCTATTCTTTCTTTACAGGAGATAAAGAACATTAAAAGTAAGCTATGATTAAACCAAATTTTGCTCTTCAACCAAAGGCAGCATGCTTTCTTTTAGATTTGCACTCACCCTCTCTTGCTTGTGTCATACCTCACATTTGGTCATTAACCGACCATTTCTAACACTGCAGCTTTTGTTCTATGGCGTAGGTTAGGAATCATAGTGTTTAATGCGCACTTGATGTTAGTGTGCGCGTCTGCGTTCATGTGCACTTTAGATGTATCTGTAACTGTGCTTCTTGCAGTCTTTATGCGCATCTCATCTTACGTTTGATATTTAACAGTGTAAACAAAACGTATTTGTTTAGAAGACAATCTTAAAATAAGACATATGAGATGTTAAAGATACTTGTGGTTTTGTGGCTCTAAATCTCAAGTGATCTTCTTACACAGCCTGGAAATATAAGCCAACAGTCAGATGCGTCACAGTTACAGCCTGTAGAAGAAGCTTTGATAATCCTTCTTGCTTACATATGTGTGTTAACTTTAATAATTGCTCGCCAGATAGCATGTAATTTTATAGCCATTCCTGGAGAACGTTGTTGGTTTTGTCATGCCAGGAAGGGGATAAAAAAAACACTTTTCTTACTACTTTCCTAAAACATTAATAGTAGTTGAAACACACGTACACACACACACACACACACATACACATCTGTGCACTCATGCACAATGCTTACACGAAAATACATCATCTGAACACGCAGCCATTAGAGATGGAGTCAGGCCGGTAGTTCAGGAGTCAGAAGTCTCAGGACACTAGAATTGCCCCACGTTTTCAAAGCATGATTGTTTTTAAAGCTCACGTGATTTCTTTGTTTTTTTTAATTATTTTTTAGCTTTAAGTGTTGTTTGTGTTTGTTTCCATTTTGTGTAATGTGGTATGTGTTAAACATGAAGTTACATAAAAAATGAATATGTATATGTATATATATATACAGTATATATATATATATATATATATATATTATAATATTTAATACAAATCTAATACAAATACACAAGTTTTTCAGTGTGCTTGCAATACAAGCCCAGTGTAAACAATACTTGCAATTCTAAAGCCAATTTCATGAGGCACATATCACAATTAATTTTTGTGTTAATATCTAGATTTTTTTTTAAGTTCTCCATCTATTTAAAGCTGATCAGCATCAATAATATTCTACCTGTTCTGTGTTTCTTCCTCTCTGTGTGAGCAGATTCTCGGCCCCTGCCTGACGTAGCTATGACGGGTAAATGCACCCGAGAGTGTGACGAATACGGCCACTCGGATGCCTGCTGGATGCCCGTTCGCACCTCGCCCGAACGCAGACCAAAGGCCACCCCTCCAAAACTCTCCACCTTCATGACCTCCCCCGGGGGCAGCGTTGCCGACCAACCTGGTAGCCAGGAGACGCTTGCCGTTGCCAACGGCGACCCCTCGCACCTGCTGGGCGACCGCAACCGCAATCTCCTTAACAAGAAGATGGCCTCCTCTTCCTCATCCTATGACGCATTTAGTTCCGCCGGATTTTCCGCCAGCGAGGAAACATCTCGCCCGACGGAAGAGATCCCGCTGGCACCCACAGGTGAATATAAGCCAACACAATGTGGAACTCTCACCAGGAGAGAGGTTTACCTGTAAACAACACACAGCGGCTAACAAGGGACAACAACAGTGACTCAGCATGGTCAGAGATACTGTTAGCAAACCAAACCCTAATGCAAATGCAACATGGATTTTCCTCTGACTGCTCGCACGTAATGAGAACTAGTGCGACGCTAACTTAAAAGTTACATAGATCTTTAAATCAAAACCGTGGAATTACATGTTGTAAATGTGTGTGAGAAGGATGAGATGAAGAGGGGGGAAGTGGCGGAGGTGGAGAGAATGGAATGCTACTTTGCTGCTAGCGTTTCGGGCCCCGTAGACTTCCCCAAAGTGCTGCCTGGTTTCTGTAGACCTCTTTATAAACATGCATGTATTATCTTGCCCCTTAAGAGTGTGTGTCCCTTTGGTCTTTGGACTAAACTTTTTGTCATTCTCCTTTTGGTTTTTAACCCTTGCTGTGGGACTAAAACAGATAAGACTGGTTCTGTCTTTTAAACTTTCTTTTTTTTTTTGGGGTGGGACGGGAGTGTTTTTATGTGGATGTATTATGTCCATATGCAATCAGTCCAAGTACTGAACTATCCACTCTGGACAAAACCAATCACATTAACCAAGAAGAAAAAAGACACAGGCCAATGAAGGATAAAAATCATCACCTGATGATTAGTACAACAGACATTGTTGAAACGTTTGTGTCGGGCATCGGGCCGTTTCGTCGCGCGGTGACGCGATCATTGACTTTAGCCTTTAACGAAGGTTTGTAGATACTCGGAAGTCCAAATGGCGCAAGTGAACCGCAGATGTGCTGTAAACGATGAACTTACGGCGCAAGAAGCAAGTTTACCTGTGTGCCTACAGTACCAACTTCACATACACACAAAGGAACACAAGCATACAGGAATTCAGTAATGCACGCTTTTCTCATGTCGGTGAAGTAATGTACATATATATATATATATATAAATATATATACTGTAAACATACTCTGGACACATGCATTGAAACCAAGTGATCCGTTTTCATCTTGCTCTCATCTGTCCTTTCTCAGTATACCTCTGGAAATAGAGAAAGGTTCTTTACGTCCTAGAGATTGTCAGTTATTTGCCTGAATGCCATGGGTATGTGTAATTGTGGTTGTTCTGTTGACCTCTCTCTCTCTAAATGTGTGAAACTATGCTAAGTTCTTATTTTGTTGGTCTCAAAATGGCCTCGGAGGCCCCAGGCACACACTTGCAAATACACTCGAAATAGATACACACATTGTATATACGCATTGTCCCATAACCCACTGGAACACTATTTGGATATGCTGCTGGGGTAAATTAGTGTGATAATACTGCCCCGCTGAAGAGCTTGGGCTGGCCCTGTGTAACATTCTTTGAGTATGAATGTTAAATAGAGCAATAAACTCATTCATACAGATTCACTCTCAATCTCACACATTTCAGAAGAGTAATCAAGGATTAGATCATGTGTCCCTTGTGTTATTTGTAGCAGTCGGAGTGAACCAACTAATTGTACAATCACGAAAAAATGTCAGCGACTACAGGTACGACAGGAGCGATTGCAATGCAACGCATGTTGCCGCTGTATAACCAAAGTATCGGAGCAACATGACATATGATGTCTCAAATAATTTGGAAAAGTAAAAGGATGAGCGCTCCTGCAAAACTCCTGTTTGAGTTGCGCGTTGCTTTAATGAACTTAAAACATGTTTCGGTGTATTCACGAAATGTGTTTTATGAAACCACATGCACACGTACATACATCACTGGCCTGTCCCTCACAATGTTCAAATAACATTTGCGAAAAAAGGAGGACATTTAGGAGGCATCATGCTTTATTAAACCGGTGGTTAATTATTCAGATGCAATTGATATTTTTTTGTATGTTAATGATTCCTTCAGTTTGAATGGACCGTCTTTCTTGCAGGTTCCAAATCTGTAGTCTGTATGTAACTACTCGTGTTTAAAGAAGTGCTATGATGCTTACAAACTGTATACATAGATATGTACTTTTATTGCACGTTTAAAGGGAATCTACACTTACTATAAAGAAAAAAATGGAAAAAAAATCAAAAAAGTCAAATATCATACCCTGTGAACATGGAAGTCCATTGCTTGCATTTGTTACAGACAATAGACATTGTGATATGACTGTGTGTATTGATTTGAAAAGGATGAAAAAACAAACACGTCAGTGTTTTCACCGATTGATTTAGCCTCATATCATTTGTTACGTATTTATCGGATTTATTTATATATTTTTATAACAACTGTACTTTATCCATCGGTTCTGTACTGTTTATATATTGTTTTCCCAAGAATGCAGTCATACCTTTCTTTATATAGAAAGTGATTTGTCAAAATTCCAAAAATTCAAGAGGATTATATCTTGACCTTAGAACTCTGTGTTCTACGTGTGTGTTCAAATATTCGCTCGCTCACAACGATGCCCTCTTCAGAACTCACAGATCATTGTTTTCCCTTTTTGTCACAGTGCCACTTTGTATATGTAGTGCTTCTGTAAAAAAAACAGAAAAAAATCAAAACAAAACTATAGAGTGAATGCAAAATATGCAATGTGCCTTTTTATACCTTTATTGGTATGACTCGTTGGTTTTAACCGGTATGAAACCAATCGTATTGAGATGTTTTCTTAAAGCGGAGAAGGAGAACTTTATGCTGAAAACTACAGTCCTGGCAATTTTACTATGATAGACTTTCAGATAATAAAAGCTTTCTCTCTTGTGGCTTCTTTAAGTAAGCTCAGTCAAACTTTGTCAAAGTATATTGATGAGTACCAACTGTACATGTCATAGGTGATACCCTGGTATATCCATCCATTTCAAAGTTAGCATGGTCGTGTGTCCAAACTGCAATTTATACAGGAGGAAACTAGTTGTAAAAAGGGACGGGTGGGAGAAGATCAGTCAAGGTGGAAGCACAGGAAAACAGAAAAAACACTATATTTATCCTTTAGGGATGAAGCATAAGCGCTTTGAGATGTGCCGTTTTCCTAGAATACGGAGGTAGAACGCGCCAAAGGTTTGTCAATGGGACACACACCTCAGAGGGGGTGGAGTAGATGTGCGGTTAATTTCAGCGAATCGGATAAGACTATGTGGCAGGTTTGTGTCAGAAAGTGAAGAGATTGGAGAATCAAGGTTGATACATTTGCATCTACATATTTGGTAACAGTCTGTACCTTGAATACTAAGCAGAAGAGGTGTCATTCTTTGTCAACGTGGTGAAATAAAGCGTTTGTCATATTCGTTTGCACTCTGAGGTGTGTGTTCCGTCAGCTTTCAGCTTAGAAGATGTAAGACTTAAGTTATAGCACTTAGGTCATAGGACACTTCACCAATAATAAAAAAGAAATCGTAATTTTAATCATACTCTCTTTGTCCTTTGACTTGGATGTTGATGTAGAATTGAGGATTGAGTTTAATCATTGTTTTATTAGGAGTCACTATGCACGCAGCTTAGCTGAACATGGCAAATGTACTGAGCGCAAGCCCACCTCTATTTATGATCTATTTTACATAATTTTTGCTTTTGTACAGGTATTTCTGTAAATAAATTGCTTGTCATTTTTGTCTCTGCAGAAATTAAAATATACCATGATAAAACGGTGACTGGATTGTGTGTTTTTGTTCCGTCTGATGTTCCTCAAAGGGTATTGCGTAACTATGAAATTTGTCAAATTACACACTGAATTCTTCATGCATACATGCAAAAACTAAATGATAAACAAATGTTTGTTTGTTTGTATGCTGTTGGCTAACTAATGCCAACCAGTTATACACTTTACGTGGATAACGGGAGTGTATACACAGCCAACACAGCTTATATTTACAGCGCACAGCAAAAACTCCAGAAATGAATAATCCGCTTTAACACGCCTGTAAATGAAGTCTTTTACATTTATTGAAGCAGGGTTGTGATATTACACACAGGCCTCACCATCTGTTGGCAGTATCCAATAGAGTTGGGAAGTGATTAGAGAGCAGATAGTGTCTTCCATGTTCCCAGTGCTGTTAAAACTTTTAGAGCTCTCTCAAAACAGCCTCGTTCGATGTCAATCATCACTCAGACGTAATCATAGCACAGTTTAGTTTTAATGAAAAATTCCTAAACAGAATTAAACGGAGTACATTAAAATACAGCCTCTAGGCTCTGATACAGAACATCACTCAAAGGCACGTTCATACTGATAATCAGTGCTGCATAAACTGAACAAACCGATCTGTTGAGTATATGTGAAGTTGTAGCGAAGAATTTAGGCTGTGTTTGTGTAGTATATATATAAATATTTTCAGACAACTTCTTAATTTAGATTCCGTCTCTTGTCTAGTCAACAGTGGTAATTATATGCCACAATAAAATTCCATTTTGTTTCGTGCTATTTTGTAAGAACTGAGAACTGAAGAATTTCATGTAATTGCGTATTTCTCTCCATCAAAAGTCAAGATTAAACTAAATCAAAACTAATTGTGTTTATGCAATGTGTATGTGATGCATTCCAAATGAATTGTGTATAAACCACCCAATGGTTGCATAGATTTGTGGAATGATTTATTTGTGGAATGAATATATATATTTTTTTCCCTGTGCTTCTTAGTTACATAAGGACACAAGTGTGAAACAACCGTTGAGATGTGTTTTAAAAGTGCATTATTTACCCTCTGCCCTGGAGAGTTTGCTGACTTCTTCTTTTGCAGAAGGGTGCCTAAACTCCCCAGAGTTCCCTACTGTTCCCCGTTCAGCCTCATGAAGTCTCTTAGCCAGTGTGATGGATGGAGCACTCAGAGGACTGACCCTGGATCTGCGGCTCTCAGCTGCTGCAGAAATCTAACATGACCCATAAGGTACGAGAGCGCAGCTATTATACCCCCAAAACTTTTTGGACTCAATAATATAAACTTGTCCCTAACCTTTTAGCCGTGTTTGAATATGATTTATACAATGCACCAAATACAATCTTCCTGGGTGTAGCAACATTGAGTAAAAGAAAAACACTGACTTCCACCAACAGACCATAATATATATACTTGAGTGTACATCTGTACGAAGCATTTCAAAGTAACTGCATTCAGGAAACATTAGCTCTGCGCCACATCCCCAGTGAGCCGCCTGCTGCCTTAGTGACTGATCCAAATCACTGAATATAGACAAGATCTCTGTGTCATACAAATATTTGTTCCTGTAGCTGGTAGAGCATTAACAGCACAAGGGTTGTGGGTTCAATTCCCAACAAACACACATAGTGATAAAACTGCATAGCTTGAATGTGCTGTAAAATCGCTTTTGCTAAAGGCATCTGCCAAATGTATAAATTCAAATAGCACTCAAGACACTGGAATTGCCTTCTTCATGAAGGATTCATGCTTCTCTACAATTTGGCTAAAACTGTAACGGTTTCATCGCCGCCTGTTTTGCAACAGAGCAAATGTCTCTGAGCAGGGAAGGACATCTCATGCTAAATGAGCGCATTACCTAAAGAGCAAATGCGACTACATACTAAAGACTATGATTCAGTGTGTAAAAACTATTGTCGCCCATAACATGTCAATGGCATCCAATATATCTTCATCAAGATCAGATTTTAGGGTGTGGTAAAGGCGACATATGAAAAGAAATGGAGATCCAGATAGAGCAGGAGAGAGTCAATACTCAGCAGGGGTAATTAATAACACCATTGATCAGCTCTCGCAGCTGCTCTGCTCAAGATGGTGTTTTGAAATGAATTTCCCTGTCATATTTAACCCTGCCTCTGTCAGTCACTGATTGAGAATGATATAAACCACTAAGGCAATGCCACAGCACGTGGGTACAGCCCATGCCCAGTCAATGCTGAGTTGTTTACCTGATTTATGATTTTCTAATATTCTTCTCTATATCGCAGGGAAATTCAATCAAAGGCTGTTAGCACTTTGTAAAATTGATTTCTTTGGTATTTGTGTGTCCTAATTTTCTTTCAGTATGAAGCGAAAGAATTAAATCACCATTTCAAGGGCTGCGGAAGCACCAAAAGCCACGAGGAGAAGAAAAACTGCAATAACTTTTGATGTAATTGAAACCGTATATATTTTATCACTATTTATGTGATGGAATACAGCACTGATATTTCTGCAGCGTGTGATGTATTTGGAATGGAGCTCTGACATGCAGTATGTACACACACAACACCACATTACAACTAAATATAATCTAATAGAAGGCGCAACATTGACGTTATAACCCGTAAGTCAAATGGACACCTAGACAGAATTTTGCCAGAAGCAACGCAACATTTGATTATTTTCATACAGTTTGAGCTAGCGTACTGTAATCTGATCACGGACTAGTATTAGGGCCGTAGTTTACAAAATCTATATCAAGTTTTAAAACATTTTACATTTGGCAGATGCATTTATCCAGTGCATTCAATGTATAGATTTAATACACTTAGTATGTGTGTTGCCAGGAAGTCAAACCTACGACCTTTTGCACCGCTAACAAGAGCTTCAAGAACGAAAGCTTCATAGAAGGCAGAAACCCTAACCAAGAACCCAAGGGGGTGCTAGAAAGCGCTTCGAACCCGGGTCTCCTGTGTCCAGCAATCATAAGCTGACCATCACACTACGAGACATTTTATCCAACATATTCGCACCATTGTTGAGTACAATAAAAAAAAAATCAAATATCAGTTATTTATTTAAAAAACAAAATCTAGACTCGTTTGTAACTTATATATTTTTCTATCCTGCTAAATAAGTTTATTTTTTAAACCAATTAAAAGCCCCTGCTGGTAAATACTGTAAATACACCAATCTGCTGCCGAAGTGTATTTCTCCATTGACTTTCACATAAAAACAGACATATGTTTCAATGAAAAAACAATTTGTAAACAGCATATAAATTGCAAAAATGTCACATTATAGCAGATGTTTTGCCAGCGACAATTTTTGGAGAGTTCTTAAGAGCGTGAAATTGACTTTTTCCATGTCTGTTGACTTACACATCACAGTGTTCCTGTAGGCCAATTAGTTTTTATTAGCATTAGTGTTTTATTAGCATTAGTATTTTGTTATTTTGTTAGCAAAAGGTTGTGGGTTTAACTCCCAGGGACGATACATACTGATTAAACTATAACATGAATGTACTGTAAGTCCTTTTTTGATAAAGGCATTTGCCAAACGCATGAATGAAAAATCTTATATGAGTCACCAGTGAAGAGCTTGAGTTTTCACATGTTCTTGTGGTGCCATCAGTCAATCAGCATTGTCATAATATTATTACCGTTGGACATTTTATACCAGAGTTTTGTACATTTATGGCAGAACTTACTAATGGTAATAAAACACGCTGCTGTCAGTCCTGCATTAAAGTTAGTCTTTGTTTAAAAAAGTGGAATTTATGATATGCCCATAAATCTTTGTGGCGCAGATGTGGTCGATTCAGCCTCTCACTCTCAGCGAGGCCATTTCTGTTTCAGGTCATGTATTTATACTGTGTGTGCACACAAAAGACACAAATGTATATAATGACGTTTATAATGATGTGTACGACAACACCGAAATCATTTACAAGGACACCAAATGTATTTGTCTGTGTGATGACCAGCGTGACCATTTAGACTATCAAAGTGAGGATATTTTGGCTGGTCCTCACTTTCTGACACCCCTTTAAAGGGCTGTTTGAGGGTTAAGACTTGACTTTAGGGTTAAGGTTAGAATAAGGTTAAGGTTTGCCTTAGGGTAAAGGTTAGGGTTAGGCACTTAGTTATGATGGTTAAGGTTACGGTAAAGGGTTAGATATTGTATTGTGTCAATGTATGTCTTCACAAAGATAGCTGTACAGAGGTGTGTGTGTGTGTGTGTGTATGTGTGTGTGTGTGTGTGTATATGTGTGTGTGTGATGTGTGTGTGTGTGTATATGTGTGTGTGTGTGTGTGTGATGTGTATGTGTGTGTGTGTGTGATGTGATTTCACCAGTCCATTAACCACATCACATTACAACAGACACACAGAAACATTGTGATTTAACCCTTTAAGAGTTTTGGGCATTGTGATACATATGATGGAATAATGACACATAGCAGGTAGGTTCACTGTCTGCTTCAGGTGAAGCAGGTCAGTGCTTATTAAAAACCAGGGTCAAAGTGCAGCCCAGCTGAAGGATTAGCAGTCATGGCACAGAGTTTGAACCTGACCAAATACAGATTTGCTGTTGCGCTGGCTATGCCAAACATAAACGTTTTGTTTTACTTTAGTATTTTAGTAGATTTATCACATTCAATGTTTAATTAAAAACGTTAAATAAATGTCAAAATGTTTTCACATGTCTTCAGAATGTAAACATTCCTTTTTACATTCCATATTGCATGTTTTGAAATAATTTCATATTCTGTACAATGGCTTAATACCAAATGCTCAGAATATTATTCAACATTTCACTCAGATTTTTATGCTGACAATATTTGTTGTAATTAAAACATTTGTTTATAAAAGCTTTACAAATGACATTTTTGTTTTTTACAAATAAACAGCTTTTATCACTGGTGGTCTCTTTGGGACGCCAGTGTATTTGTTTCCACTGAATCGGCCCTGGATGATAAATATGGTTAAAGCCTGCAGCTCGATGTAAACAACCCCATCCAGCTAAGATCATATACAGCATCTGGTCTTATCATATACAGCAGACTGCATTTGACATGCAGAGTACAGAAGGAATATGCTATACACAAAATGATAAAAGAGTGGCCTAGTTTACAGTACAGTTACGCTGTCTTCACACCCAGCCCAGCTGAGGGTGTTGTCATTCAATTATAATGATACAGATCAATGGGTGGATAAACTTCTCCAACCATCTCTCAGTCCCAGAGAGGTAGTTGTTCAGCCGTGATGGTGTATCTATGCATCCACATCACCATTTGCAGCGAAACATCTAAAATGTGCCACTTTATAATAAGGCCTCATGTCAGTATCCCATTGGTGCTTGTGGGCATTTACTCACAGTTTGGCCAACAGGGGATCAAATGAGATTGACTACATTAAGCTTTTAGTCAAGGTTTGGGGAACGATTTCAATGCCGCAGTCTATATAAGTGATACACACAGCCTGACCTTGCTGGCAATTTGATGTGAAGATGGAATTCAAAAATCTCTCGTATTTTCTCACTCCTGCCCTCTTTCGCTCCGTGCCTGTCTGCGTGTGGGGGAAATATGATGAATTCACTCCACAGTTTGATCCAGAGCTACAGCTGAGCTTAAGAGACTTGAAAGCGTGACTGAATCTCAAGATGGGAACGTGTTCGGACTTTGCCATGCAGCCAGGAAACACGAAATCATTTAAAACTGCGTACTTACCTGTCAAACAATGCAAAAATTGTGTCAGAAGCAGAATGTTTGAGTATTCAGTATTTATGGCACAGTAAGCAGTTACCCGGTTTTTATAATGCGTCTGTAAAAATTATTGCTTGCATACACACTTACACACAGGACCCACATCATTAATACTTTCTCTAGACACTGAGTAACACCAAAGATGATCAAATTAACAACCCACAGCTCTTCTATGAAGAATGGGAGAAACTGCAACACTCAATATGGCCGCTCTAGCGAATAAGGCCCCGCCTTTTTGTAGAAAGAGTCAGTTGTCAATTGCTAAACAGTATCGTTCTCTGAGGGAGGGGCTCTGTACAGAATGTCGTGAGGGATTTGACAGCCTATGCGCATGCGCTGTACCTGAAGCGAAAATGGAGAAATGAAAAAAATTGTTTTTATAGCACAATTTGAGCTTGGGAAACAGAGTTAATGGTGCAGCTGATGTCAGGTTTAATAGCTGGTCAGGAATATATTACTGACCTTCGGCGGAATTTTTTCAGATATGTCTTCCCTCGTAGCTGCCTGGAAGCTTTGCAACGACGGTTGCAGAGTACAAAGACTTTCTTCAAGATATTTTGGCAATACATTTATTTCCTTAACTAGCAGGACCCTCTTGCACACACTCAGACATTGTGAAAAAAGCTGTTTTTCTTCATTGAGTAGGTGCTCTAAATCGTGGTGTCTCCACCCCGCACAAGGAGCGACAATAAATACAGATTCGGGTTAAGTAAGCATATAAAATAGCACTGTCCAAACACCCTGTCTGAATGTTTTAAAGCATCCCCTCGTGGATCTGAAAGCATCTCTATAAAGCGTGCAAATGTATGGCCATGTAAAGCTGTTATGAATAATGCAATGTGTGTGTGTGTGTGTGTGTGTGTGGCGATGGGCTACAGAGATGAATGGTCTTGGGGGAACAGGGCTTAGACCGACTGCCTCTTACCACTTTATCCCCTTAATTACACCATGGGATCCGATATAGGGATCAATTAATTCAAGTGGCTCTGGATTTGGCTGATTGGGGATTTCAGAGAGCCATAAAGCTGATAATATGAGCGCTCTCGATTCCCAGAAGCCATGAGGAAAGTGAACAGATGCAGGCAGCAGACAAGCACACATACACATGCAGAGACACACTGAGAAACAAACAACATACTGAGTGCTGAACTGTGTGGGCTGTGGATTGACATGATAACTCTTGATCTTAAGTAGACTCTCAAAACTGCCATCAGCAATATTATGTCAAACATTAAAAACACACGCAGCGTTTCCAGACAGTTATTAAAATAGCAAAGACAAAAATATTTAGAAACAGGAGCTAAATGAATGCTATATATAATATTGTATTGAGATTACATTAATTCTTTCATTGATTCAGTAAAAAATGTAAAGAATGATGTAATGTATCACTTAAACATGGGGAAATTAAACAAAACTGTGATTACTGTACCATAGATACCTATTTGGTGTGATGTCACTCATTCTTTAATCTCAGTTGTGTTTGTGTCACTTGTTTGTCCTCTTCGTTTAGTTGGGATCCCAGGGGAAGTTCCTTCTGCTCTCCAGACACACACATATTTCCTCTGCTCATAACTAACACATTTAATTCAGTGGGTTGCTATTGGTTAATCAGCCATGTGATTCACACACATACAGTACATCCAGTCGGTAATCAGTTGTATGTGGCATGCACATACTGTATATGATAATATGCACAAACATACACTGAATACAACGCACTGTATGTTAAAGAGTGCACCTACATTTAGGTTATCTTCATGCACATTGGCTGGCTAAAAGCAAAAATACACATGCATGTATATATTAAAATATATATATATATATATATATAGATAGATAGATAGATAGATAGATAGATTTCTGTGTACACTATATGATTCTGAATGCTATTATTCTAAAAAATCCCCGTGTGCATAGACCTGTGAACATCATTTGGTACTTTTGGATTACTGCTTCTTCAGAACCTGAATTTACAGTTTTTGCCTTTAAATAGATTCTAGAGATGTATGTCTCCGCTAAAGCTTTAGAGGAAATCTCTTTAAGGTCTCAAACTTTACTTAGATTTGTCAGCATACCAAGTCTGCAATAAAAAGGCAGAGATTTCATTATTAACTTTAATATTTCTCATAGAATTCTTCCAAAAACCAAAAGATCTGTCTCTTAAAGTTGCAATCCATAACTTGGTTTGTTAAAAATGAACAAAAATCAGCTACATGACAGATCAGTGTTCAACACGATAATCTTACTTTACCCCAATTCACAACCATAAGTTAATAATAGTGATTTACAATTTGAAGTGTTTTCAAATTTTGTAAACAAAAAGAAGATCCATCTACTATATCGAAAGTTTAGAATTTAAACTAAATTATGAAATGTAACAACATTTTTCCCTGGCACACATCATTACATAAACCCATTTAAATAATAACAAAACTTGTCTTTATTAAAACACTGACCTCCTCAAGTAACAAAATTCATTCCTCGCCTGTTTTTAGTGCTGGTTTGGAAAATGTCTGGCCATGAATTTACTCACGGATTACTATGAGATTTCTGTCACTCAGGTCTGGCAATATGACCGTTCAAACTTTCAATGTATTTGTAATGTTGTTGAGCCAAACAATATATAAGCTTGTGAAATTCTGTTTGGCTGTGATATACTATCCACACACACAATTACCTCAGAGCATTAACTCTGACAAACACACACACACACACACACACATGGATGTTGACAGCTCCCTTCCTGCGTTTCCTTGGGTTAGCATTACTGCAGAACCCAAATAAGAACACACATACACAGGAATAACAAATATGCAATAAAATAAACAAGAGGAATGTGAGGTGATACAAGGTCTTGCAATGCCTCATAAATAGAACACCCTACTTTAGGATAGAGACAGAAAAACAAAATGGAAGGCAGCAGGAAACAGAGTTGCATCACAACATGCCACAATAAACAGCACAGATTGTGTACACACATCCTAATAATCATCCATTTTAATGTTCTATAAATCTATAAAGTAATACATTTAGTAATTTATATGAATAGCCTTGACAAAAAAAGTTCACATATTTGGACAAGTGTTCGTTTGTTTCGTTTTAGTTCGACTGTCATTCAACTGGCATTCAACTGTCATTTATCAGACAACTGTCATTGTTTGATAGAAATCATTTAATCAATTTGATCAATTTAATCAATATTTTTTAAATTTAATCAATACTTGTACAACAGCAAATAGTCAATAGATACTCATTGATATTGACTGATTTAGACCAATCATTTAAAAGCTTTACATTCCTAAAAGATTACTTTTCCTCATAAAATATGCGGTATTGAAATACCAGACACTTTGGACTGAAAGCAGCAAGTAAAGCAAGTTCTCTCGGCTTTATTATAAGTTCATTGCATTCATTTTTTCTTAACTGACTCAAAACATTAATGATGATTTACATAATCAGATTCATCTATTAGCGGAGGCCCTTCAGCTATAAGTTACAGTCATGATTTTCTTTATAAAAGAGGCATATGATTATTTAGTTGTGGAAGATGCTTTTTAATTAAAGTGACTTACAGTAATTACAGGGTCAGTCCCTCTGGAACTGAGGTTAAACGAAAAATTCAAATGTTGTGAGTGAGTAAATTACGACAAGATGTTTCATTTTCTGTGGTTGAATTTTGGCTTTAGGAGCTTTTGCTTGATGACACGTCACTGATTCAGCAGGATCCTGATGTTACGGTAAAATCCACTTCCAGAGTTACTTTCCCAGCTTACAATTTTAGGTTGTAAGAACGTTTCTCTAACATTTCCATTAAGTAACAAAAAATGATTTTGAATGTTAGGAACATTTCAAAGTCCAGCTTCTAGACATTGTGTTAACGCTATTAATGGGTTATAAGAACATTATTTAAACTCTTATGATATATAACGTTTAAAAGCAATACTGCAATGTTACTACCCTTACTACCACGTTTTTTGAACATTTTTTAGAGAACATTAGCCAATGTTATGAGAACATTCTTTGTTAGTTGTGTTAGCAGATCCTGAAACATTAGACTGTCACTTTTGTTCAAGATTAAGTTTAAGACTGAAACTTTGTCTGGCTGTGTAAATCTGACATCAAAGGCAGGAAGACAGAGCGAGAGAGAGAAACAGATATAGGGACAATGAGAGAAGTGTATATTGCTCTCCGTCAGCACTTCTATCTAACTTAAAGGTTTATTTGTCATCTGCATTGGCGTTTTGATGAGTCTGAAAGGTCAGCAGTCTATCATCTCCTGTTATATGCCCTCCTCCATATCGACACCACTGACCATCCAGCCTCTGGGCTCCAATGGAATCTGCCTTATAAATCTGAGACATGAGGTCAATCCTGTTCAATAATTCACTTCCTGTGTATTGAGTTGTGACATACTAGACATGACGAACAAAGTAAGTCATTGAAGACATGAAATATAATATGGTGTACTGTAAATTTATTGGCAAGATTTTTACTCTGTGATGAACATTTGGTGCATTTAAAATAGCTTTCTAACATCTAAGCTCTGCTGTCAGCACAGTTTCTGTTCTATTCTTCTCTACAAGACATCAACTTTATTATAGCCTAACTCTTGCCGTACTTAAAAATGAGCTGAGCCAGGTTTCCCAAAAGCCTAAGCACAGAAATGGCCGCACGCATACAAATCACCTTGATATTGGGGGCTCAAAAGGATCGTAAGTCTAAGTAGATTGTAGGAATGATCATACATTCCGCTCTATTGCTGTTTGCAGTCACTTTAAAGCTGCAATCCGTAACTTTTGCCTCTCTACCGCCGTCTCTGTTTAAAACATAAAACTGCAGGTTACTCTTTAACTTTCACTACGCATGTTGAAGTGAAATGAAGCCAAACTGACATTTCTCGCTAGACTTACCGTTGTGAATTGGGGTAAGGTATGGAGACCGTGTTGAAAACTAATTTGCCATGTACGTGCTCAAAAAGGGATTCATTTTTAACCCCAAAAAGTTACGGATTGCAGCTTTAATATCAGAATACTTTGGATTTTTAGTTTTGTCGAAATAATTAACAACAATAATAAGCAAATGCATAGCTTATTAATTTAATAGAATAAACACATGCTGTTTATGCGAAATCCGCGGTGGCCACATATAGGCCTACTACATGCTGCATTGTTTGTTTTAATATTTGCATTGAGATATTCATCTAAATTGGCAAAAGTCAATCAAAACATTAGGAGATATAGTTACTAACTAAGTTTTATTCTTTAGGTCCTGCTGTGACCGTTTCCGCAAGACGGTGCGGCAGTATATCGCTCCCAAAAAGTTTGCAAGATGTTCGGAATATAGTAATTACGGTAATTCCGTCATTGCGCGAACGCTTCTTAAACGCAGCACTGTCAACAGAGGAAATATTGTAATTTGTGGATTAAACGTATTTATTCAAATGTAAATACATTAAACAGTTTATATGCAAATATGCAAAGTGTTTCTTTCAAATTACAATCGTATCCACAATTACAATCGTGCTTAAATGAACAGGTTACCCTCGTAAACAAACTCGAGATGCGCCGAGGTGATCGTGTCTGGAAATTTAACCCGCTTTACATTTGAAGAATACATCCGATCTCTACTGGACTTTATCCCAACTTCGAATAACTTTACTGGTTATGATTCTTGCGCATGCTGGCAGTTTCTACATTTAAATACGTCTGAGGTAACGTATGAGGTAAGACAGTGGTGCTTATTTATTACTTGTGCTGGGTGTCGTGGCGACGGAAAACAAAATCAGACGCTTGCTCCCGAGACCGGTAGATAATTGTCAGTGACACGAGTGGGTACACTGGTATGTGATCTCCTGTGTAAATAACAGTGATTAATCGAGTATTTTGTATGGGGGTGTGAACGCTGCCTGTACATGTGATAAATGTGAATCGAAGCTTTTTTTGTATGTATGGTTCCAGATGGCAGGCAATGATTTAAATGTGCTTAGAAAGAATGAGAGAAAGTTAGGTAGGTAAACCATGGACTGCAGTTGGTTTGTTATATTACATATAAATACACGTAAACACATAATGGTCTTATTTGCTACCAGTAAAATGAGATTATTATGTGAATTATTGGTTATCTGAGAAACAATACAAGCATTTGTAACATTTTCCAGAAAGCTGTAATTGAATTACAACAATGAGCTCCAGCCTCGTTAAGAAATTAGCATATAAAACAAGTTTTAGCACAATGATGTTAAATGTGTTTCGTAAATTAACGTTCATAACATTTCTCACATCGACCCCTTTCAGATGCTAACTCATAAACAGACAAGTGGGCTTTGGTTTGTGATGGTTTTTGAATGTTCTCAATGCACTTCCCAACTCACACATTCTCCGATGCACCTTCAATTAGCCATTCAGTAAAGAAGATTCGTTCTCTCTCTGTGTCTTTTGCTCTCGCTCACTTAAATACAACCCTGTCGACCGTGATCTCTCGAAAGCCTTTAACACATGATCAAAAATATTCAATGGTGCACCGGTACTTAGAGACCCTGTGGAAAAGCCAGCTTTCAAACTCGTCAGTTAACACTGTATGTTTTTGAGTAAGCTAGAATATGAGCGTGACTATTAAGCTGCGTTAAATGTTCGTTTTCTATACAGGGTAGTATATACACCAATCTAGAGTAAATTAAACTAGCATTGAATAGCTGATTAGGCGCCTATTAGCTGGGGAAAAGAAAAACAACAGGATTGTATTGGAGTTACTGATACCTAGACTGATTCTATGCATCATTCTATAAAGGGTGTCAATTTGTATTGTTTGGTTAAGAAGTAACAGTAAATCCTTATTCTCATCTTTCACTGTGTGCATCAGAGGGGGGCTGGAGGTTTTACCCCAGAAGCGAGATAATCATTTCAGAGTCCCACTGAGTGTAGACAACCCCTGTGGTTTGGTGTAGCTAGCTAAAGTAGGGGTTGAAGCTTGTATGTGGAGACACTGTTTTCTGTACTGCATCGAGGTACTGTATAATAGTGTTTATTTTCCATGCACAGTGGTCTCAAAAGTCCCACTTAAAAATTTGAGATTCCAAATGCATTTTGAAATTGGAAAGGGTTTTGGAACGGTTTAAATGTAGAAATGTTGATGTCCGTGGCAGAAACATGCTTTAATGCATGTTGTTTATAAACATTAAAAACACGATGGACATGCCAATTGCTTATCTGTTCATTAACATTATGCTGATAATATCCTTTGCAATGACAAAAAATATATCATTTTAAATGATAAAAATTCAAAACGGAAGCCGACTCAGTCATTTGATCTCTACTGTAGATCTAGCTCACATGTTCCATGTGTTTTCATTGTCACGTGAATTAATTTACAGTAGAATAGACAGTGCTGGATTTTTTTAAATTCTGAAGCTTGACACTGTCTCCTCATCTCAGTGATACGGTATTGAACCGCACAGGTAACGAAGCAGGTCCACAAAATGGTGAAACATTAGGTTAGATGGTGGAAAGGGAGAAGTGACAGAAGAAGAGAATGCATGTTCTCTCATACACTAACACTGGCAACCATTTTACCCACAAGACTTTGTGCATCCAGTCACGCCCCCCCCACACACACACACAACAAGACCGGCCAATCGGATGCCATTAAGATTCAGTTCATCGAGGCCAAAGTGCTGTTTCAATGGGCTGAAAGCAAATAAGCGCATCAAGTGATGAATGGTTCGTACACATGTCCATGTCCTGTTCATACAACCTGCGCATTAATTACGTCAATTTGGTTTGCCGACTCATCGATACGAGCCTGCTTTTAGGAGGGGCAGGAGAGAAATTAGGGAGGAAAGCTGCTCTGTTTCTGACAGGACATGTCAGATTCCAGCATTTCAATTTTAATGACGTGAACTGAGGGAGATGTCAGCGAGTGATAAAGAGACCACATTTCAAGTCAAGAAAAACAGCACAAACTCAGCTCCACCCAGTAGCATCCTCTTCAAATGGAATGGATGCAACAGCTGGCCGCCAATAATGCAAAACAGCACAACATGCAGCGGATTTGTTGAATATCCTATTTTGAATGCCAAATCAATATATTTCAACACAGACAAATGTTATCTTGGATATAACAGCTATGTTTGGAATATAATGCCAGCATTCTAGCATTATACATGCTAGCATTCTGCTATATGTAACGTATGTATGGAAAGTATTTTGTGCACCATTTGCAGGTTTTCTGTATGCATTAAATATCCACATGGTGAACGTGTAGCTCTGTGTGCAGACTGCAGAGCATTGCGTTAGCAATGCAAAGGTTGTGGGTTCGAAGCCCAGAGAACGCACATACTGATACCATGTAAAACTTAAATGCACTGTAAGCCACTTTATATAGAAGTGTGTGCTAAATAAATGTAAACCTTGACTTTTAATAACTCTTTATTTGAACCATTATTTGATCAGGCTGCCACAAGATAAAACAACAAAAATGAATTATACATGCAAAATCTAAACAGTTCGACATATTTATTGTTGCTTAGTTCTACTGTTTCATTTACTATTGGTAAAAAATATCAGTTGCTATGCATTGTACACTATTCAGCAAGGAGTAAATAGCTTTGCATTACAAACACCAGCCAATCACTTTTTTACACTACTACATTTAGGCCCCTTGTAGTGACACAGTCATGGGCTGGACTATGAGATAGCCTCCTTTGTCACCTGACATGGTTATGCACCAAAAGCTACAAAAGTTTTAGTTGAACTCGAATAAAAATTGAACAAAAAGTTATTGAACAAATACATAACAGATGAGTGTTTAAAAAATCGTTTTACTATCATCCTGATTTGCAACTGTAAGCGCATTATAGTGATTTATAATTTGAACTGTCGGGTTCAGTTTCCCAGAAAATGTCAGTTTAGCTTCATTTGACTTCAACATATGTAAAGTACACAGAGTAACCTGCAATTTGATGTTTCAAACAGAGATGGCGATAGAGGCAACGTCTCTAACAACCTCCATTGCTTCTAATAAGGCCAATGTCGGGCAGACAGTTCCTGCCACAGTGTCTGCATCTATGTGTTGTGCCCTGGTAGGTGATGGCACAGTATGATTTGGGAATATATAAATAATTTGAACTAATGTCAAGCCCACTAATCTTACCCCATCTTGGCTCGCTCTTTGCAGTCTTTGGCGTGTTACAGTGAGCAAGATCACAGCAGAATACCTTAGAGAAAGAAGTCTTGCACCCTTGACTTTGGCTACAACTCCATCCATCTGCCATCTGTTCTGTCCTTCACCTCTCCACACTGATTCATGCAAAATGCTTCTCCTCCCCTTCGCTGTTTCCCGCCCCAGGCAGAATTAGTTTGGCGGTCACTGAATTTAATCACAAAGTGTCCCACGAACTAGCTTGTTGTCATTGTCTAATGTAAATAGCTCGCTTGACAGTTTGGCATGAAGACCTCAGGTCCCTAATGAGTTTTAGAACGTGCATACTTTGGACTCACTTTTCTAGTAACCTCATATATAAGTATATATACAGTAGGTTCTGTTTGTAGGTGAAGAAAACGTTTATATGTTGTTTAGTTTAGCTGCTTTACCTGGAGTCTCTTTCAATCGTCATACAGAGAATTGATCTCTTTGCCTCACCGGGTCGAATACTTTTATCTCCTCCGGTCTGTTTTTCTCTATCACTTTTTCTCATTGTTAAATCGTATATTTAGACTTGCTTTCATGCTCTGCAGTGGTGTATAATATTGCAGTTAAAGTCATCACAACTTTCTCTAACAGACTTTGGCCCGTAGACTCACTTTATTAAAGCTGAGAGAAGATTGTGGAAGGGTGTAAAAAGCGATTTATCTGCAGTGATCATCTCATATAGACTGAAATGTTTAATGTCGAGAGGGGGCTGTATCCCCTCTGTTCTCATGCTCAGGTCACCTAATTCAGATTAAATGCCCCGCCCTTGTTCTAGTGCAGCCGATAACCCTGCTAACAGGTAGCATTCCCAGAACATTGGCTAATGTTCACTGAAAGTTCTCTCAAAGTTATCAAAAGCTTTCTTGCTGTAACGTTAGCGGAAAGTTTTTTAAACATATATTTTAAAACGTTAGTCCTAAGTTGTTAGTGGAACATTTTTTAAAAGGTTACAGAATTAAAAAAGTTTTATAAAGTTAGAACAATGTTCTTGTGACCAAGCAATAATGTTAATATAAATTAAGTCTAAAAACATTTTTAACATTCCTAGAACTTTCAAAATAACATTTTAAACATTTTTGTTACCAAAACGTTAGCTGAACATTCCTGCAACCTAAAATTGTTGGCTGGGAACTCTAATATGAACCTGGACTTGTATTTATGAAGTCATTATTTACATTAGCTTATCTGTCACTTAGATTCATGTTTGTCAGAAAACGAGGGCAAATAGAGAAATGAGTTCACCTTCCGCAGTATGAAACTCAAATAAAACAGAGAAACAGGAAGTATATGAAAGGAAGTTGCATCAACATGTATAAGCAAAGCACTGCATGAAGATAGATGTAGCCCATTGAAATCCTATTCATTAGATTGATCTTCAAGTCTCACAATATGCGCAGAGGCATCATCCTCTAAATTATCTGCTAATTCTTCAGTAAAGAAGCCAAATATAAATTGCATGAATAACACGTTACCCGAACTAAAGGCACAAAATCTTTATATCTGTGCTGCCAGCTGTGTTTTTAATTCTTGTGTAAAATGATAGAGCGAGAACAAGAGGGAGAGAGGCGGAGAGAAACATATCATTTCTCTCTCGGTGATGTGTTTGAATGGGAAACGCAAGCGTACTAATTCATGCATGAAGGCACAGTGGATGCTGCAGAAACTGGGAGAAAAGAGAGGGGGAAAGAGAGAAAGAGAGACAGAGAGGGGAAAAGAGAGAACCTTAAGCCGTTTGAATGCACCGTGGTATTATTCATTAAGACAACTGAAACACAGGAGAAGTCTGCGAGTGTATCTTCACTCAGAGCTTTGCCATATGTCTAGTGTCAATATGACTTCACGGTCGCCCGAGTGGAAAATAGCTAGAAGGCCGCCAAACGCACTTTGAAAAGACTGAAGTGTTTAGATAAATAATCTTACACAGGAATGTGGAACTAGAAGGAGAGGAAGGCAGGGTGCGGTCTGAAAACGTATAATTCTTTGTTTTAATTAAAGAACAGCAATATGTTTGGTCGGTCGCATATAAAGCGCGGTTTACGGCTAATCCTAATGGATAAAGCGCATTGACGCAGCGTCAGTTTAAAATATTCTGCTTTGTTAAAAAACATATGTAGAGCTAAACACCACGGCTTATTCAAAACACTGAAAACTTCATTCGCAAGTATTTCCAAGGTATGCGTAAAGCAAGCTGTTCGATTAGTGCCAATGACTAAAAAACAACGTTTTATAATGGATTTCAAATATAAATACTAATGGTAAAATGTGTTGGAACTCAAATCTCATTAGCGTGCTAAAAAACGGGATTTTCTGAAACGGTATAATGGTGTAAATGTAAATCGAGATCATTGCAAAACAAGGTAACTTTCAGCATAAGCGCAATTAGCATTTTACGCCACACAGTGTTAATTGTTGATGTCACATCAAAGAGTCTTCGTCACTTTATATTGATTCAGCATTGATTCAGACAGTTTTGTACTGAGTAAAGATCATTATATTGTTTGTTAGAGTCTCAGATAATGAAATCGAAGCTCTGACTACCTTCTGTTTACCATACGGTGGGGTCGTAATCTTACCGTGTCTATATCGATGGGAGTGCAAGGTGGGGTTTGCGTTTCCTTATAGCTTCCTTCCTATCAGACAATTGGCCCCTTAATGAATCCATAGGGACGCTGTTGTTGACTAGGCTTGTGTTGTTGCATAGACTCCTGGTGTGTGAGAGTGTTTGTGTGTGAGAGAGTAACTGTTTCATTAACACAGTGACTTTAATAGTTCCCTGAGGAGCCCAATAGAGGTATGTTTACCAAATCTGTGCGTCTTGTAAAATTGATGCATTTGGAAGGAAACTGAAAGGTGTTGGTGGGTTAACATTTCCAGAACGCATTTTCATATGTTAATGTGACCATATTTTCATAGGTAATGTCTTGGGTGACACTGTTAAGAGACAAAATGGGGTAGTCAAACTTTAAACAATTGCCTGGTATTTATGTCTGAGTCAATAGAGAGAGATAGCTGGATGTTAGTGAGTGTCCCCACACCTGCGGCTTTTATAAGACGTGTAAAACAGGCGAATAAAGATGTGACGAATGCTTAAACGTTTTAATTAGGTCTCAGGCATTGTGTTGCTGCTGTGTAGATTTTAGACGTGTAGAATTCACTACAATCACGCCCTGTAAATTGGTGTTAAAAAGGAGGCACAATGCACAGCTACTTAGAATGCCTGTACTACCTACCCGGCTAACACAGAACATTCTCAGAATGTTGTCTAACGTTCTTTAAAAGTTCTGTCAAAGTTATCAAAATGTTCTTGACGTAATGTTAGTAGAACGTTTTTTAACGATATATATCATATCCAGAAGGTAATCTTAAGTTGTTAGTAGACCATTTAAATAAACATTATAGAATTAAAAAAACAGTTGAATAACGTTCTGGTGACCAAGCAATAATGTTAATGCAATGTCTTAAAACTGGACAGTTTGAACATTCCTAAAACTTACCAAATGACATTTTTGTTATTTTTGTTACTTAATGAAAACGTTACGGAAGCATTCTTACAACCTAAAATTGTAAACTAGGTAGGAGAATCATGTACCATATTTGTTGGCAACACGTTTGCATGTATTGCCTGACCGTTTGCTTTAAAAACAGGTCCAAGTTTTCAAAAGAAGCTGTTGATATAGATGGAATTTAGCCTAGCAATTATCTTGCCAGAAAGTCCATTCGAAGTTTAAGCCGCTGTGTCATTTCTCTGTCAGATATCCAACCTAAACCAGAGGCCTGGGCACCACCCCACCCTATGGACTTCATTGATTTCCATTGCGCTGTTGTGAAAGAGAATGCTGCTCAATTAAGCATGTTGTGGATCGCTGGTTAAGCGTTATTCCAGTGTTGTTGTTGAGTCGCATATTCAACACTCCCTCTGCCAACCTTCCACTCGAACCTTGGGCCTGACATTTTAATCAAAACTTGAAATTGAAGTATGCCATTTGGTCAGTGTTAAAACACTTTCTCCTGTATCAGTTTAATGTTCAGAGACAATTATATGGTTTTGTGCGTTAACTTGTAGGTTGAGCGTACTGTAGTGCTTTCATTGTTTGAGAAGTCTGTCAGCTTCTGGCTCAGCTGATGACTGGAGTTTGGGCGGGGCTACAGTACCTCTTTGTCTGAACGTTGAGGGCGGGGCCAAAGTGTTGGTGGTAGAATTTTGAAACAGGAATTGCTTTAGAAACAATTCCATCGATAAACAGAAATTGTGCACTGTACTGCCATATAAGGCCATATAAGAATGCACTTATTATTGTTTGTGGGCATAAATCTTGACCTTTACATCTAATACAGCCAAATAATGAGGTGTAGTTAAAGTGACGTGATGTGACAAAGTAACTCATTGTTTTTTTTGGAATCCGGTTTAAGATATTAAAATAACAATATGTCTGAGACTGTGATTGACATCATTGTTGAAGGGTGGATGTAGAACTGACACTTGTAGAAACCCATGTTCTTTTCTTAGCACTTTGTAACATAACCTTCTTAAACTGAATGGATATCAGTATCTCAGGAGCTCATTATTAATTGCTTTGCAATCCAAGCACCTGAATACTAATTACTGCTTAATTCAATCATTTGTGTAATTTACAAAGCACAAGTCAAACTAAACACAATGGGAATACTGGATGATCCAGCCTGGCCGGAACAAAATAACAAAGAAATTTCCATATGAAAATGAGACCACAGAAATAGCCGAACATGATGTCGCTGTTGTCAAGTGAAGAAACCGGCACCCTCAGAGCAAATACCTGGAGAACATCCGATGTGAAACGGTCCAATGTGACCACCCTCTTGTTCTCTTAACAGCTAATTAAGAAATAATGACATAGAAGGGAAGAATGAAGGAAACATGGACGGTCAAAATTGGTGCTCCAGATTGTTTTGCCTCGTAATATAAGTGACCCACTTACCTTAGAGAGACTGGCTGGATAAATGCAAAACAATTGGCTTGTATGAGAGGTAGCTGAGGGCGAATCTACAGAAGTCTTTTAATAGCTTTGCAGTAACTTGCCGCATGCAGTAACTTGAGAGGTCATTGAAATGTTACGTCAAGTTTAGTTCAAAGGAACCTTATTGTTTGATGCTGAGTCTTTTAAAAATATACGCACTATAAATCTTAACTATCTGTAAGTATTGCTGAAAATTATAAATCCTCCCAATCCCATTGTTAAGTTTTTCAGTGTAGCGTAAAATGAAATACAGGAGAAGGTATCAGTAATTAATTATATTGCTTTGTTTTCTCTTTCTTTCTTTTTCTTTTTTTTGACCTTTTTAGGACTTTTCCAAAACACTTTTTCACAAAACTGTGTAAAAAAATTCTTTAAAAACATTTCTGTTTCTGTTCCATAGAAAGAAACATCTGCATACAGGTTTGGGATGACGTGAGTATATCCTGACTCTTGACTAATGAAGGTGAACAGGGATAAAGCTTGTGTTGGAACAGGAAGAAGAACTGCAGCTACAAAAAGATCAATATCAAGTGAGTCAGAACAGTTACAAACACAAACGCTTGCATCGTTTCTACCGTTTTTCTGATATAGTCTTTTGGCTCTGTCTTCAGGCCAAACCCCTGAATAAAACAGATGAAATCCCTTAAAATGTATGATGTATTTTTTACTCCCAATTTTACGTTTTTGTGTTTTTATAGGTACATTGTTTGTTTTTTACATTTGCGTTTAGGCATTTAGCAGACGCTTTTATCCAAAGCGACTTACAAGGTGAGGAAAACAATAAAGAGATAAATCATAAAAAAAGCAACAACAGCCATATGCAATTACAATTACCAAGTTACAGCGTTTCAAAGCTTGATATAGGAAGATTATGTATAGTATAATGCAATGTAAGTCGCTTTGAATAAAAGCGTCTGCCAAATGCATAAATGTAAATGTAGGCGATACCTGTTTGGAGAAAGAAGAAAGGGTTAGTTTTTGTTTTTGATCAAAACTGTGTCAGGTATTCGTGGAAGAGACAGGTTTTTAGATGTTTCTTGAATATGGTGAGGTATGCAGCAGACTGAACAAAGTTTGGAAAATCATTCCACCAATGAGGGATAGTGATGACACACCTGTGGAGGGGGTTCAAAGGGCACAAGTTTAGATTTTTCCATGATCTTTCCATTAAAATTCCACACTTCTATTATTGCTATCACTTACATTTATTTACATTTATGCATTCTGCAGTATCCACAGCGACTTACAGTGCTTTCCAGATTTACATTTAATCAGTATGTGTGTTCCCTTGGGATTGAACCCATGACGTTTTACACTGCTTACTCTATGAGTTGAGCTACAGGGTCCCATGTATCACATGAGCAAAATCTGAACGCTGTATCTCCCCCAAAATTCCCCCACACAGCCAGTCATAATCACAACTGATAACTCAAACAGAGCTGTCTATTTCTGTTTGTATGTCACAATGCAGAAATAATCAGATCATTTTTTTCCTGTATTAAGAAGATTACCCAGCAGTATTAGAGTCATTAGAGTCTATGTGGTGTGACGAGCTCTAAGAGGCTAATTTGGCTAATTGGGATGTCAGTGACACTCTGATGGCGTGTCCTGCTGGTTAGTGGACACCACAGGGAAAGGCTTACGGCGAGGGGTGATCACTGAACACCTGACTATCTCATAGAAAGCTAAATAAACTGCCATTGGGCTGATTTCAAATATTCAGGTGGTGGGTGGGGCGAACTGCATAAGAGAGGTAAAATGAGAATAAGGGCGATAAATAAAGAACCCTAAGAGGGTGATCATTACGGGTGGTTTCCTAGAACCCAATTAAATTCAGTTCCACACTAATGCACATGCTGTGTTGGGGTTTTTATTTATTTTATTATGAAGTACCGGACTTTATAAAATGGATAATTCCGACTCCAGATTCTGATTGGATGAGCTGGTGTAAAATGGCTGTACACGCGCACCTGTGGCGGCGCATTCTATGTTTATGTGCCAAACTGCTATGTTGCTTGGCAACCGCAAACAGCCACAGTTAGGGTAATAAACTGCATTACTTGGCAGAAGAATTGTTTATTCCGGTACCTATTAATAATAAATTAAACTGTTTATTGATCATTGGTGTCTTTTATCATAGTTTTGTTGCTGTTTTATAAAGGAAATAGCCCACTCGAGTCCATGCTTTGGGATTTAAGTGGCTTATTGCTTGAATGAATGCGTTTGAATATGTGCTGTTACATTTTATGCTATATACTTAAAAATAAAATACACTGAAACAACTATTTTATAAGATCATCTAATTTTTAGTTTTAAATTAAGCATTTTAGCTACATATTTGTAAATATATTTTTTTACAATTGTGATTTGTGCATTTCCTTTTTAATACCTTTATTATTTATTTTTTTATGGGGCAATTGAGAATGCTCAAAGGGCAAGTACATTTAAAATCTACTGGGCCAGCAGGACAAACTCAGTTGTTGAGCCCTGTTTTTAATGAGTGCAGATCCAGACAGAAGCCATTATTGATCTGATAGATCTGATAGTCCAGGGGTCACCAGACAAGACTTCTACATGTGTGACCTGCTGTTCTGCCACACACTCAGGAAGTTTGGAGTGGCCAATCAAAGTAATTGTTTACACAGTGTCTATCGCATTGGTCACATTTTCACCTGTTCCAACAAACCTGTAATTGTTTCTTTTTCTGTGCAGTGTTTTTTTTTAACTTGACCAATAATTAGAATCTGAACACAAAAGAATCTTTTTATGAACTAGTAAGTAGGTAGGTAAATCATTGCTCTTTCCGACTGACCATACAGGACAGTTTTGTCTCAATTTTAGGACTTCATAATATCCAGTTCACTTGTCTGGAGAAGATGGTTGGATGCTTTTACATCTTTAGCAAGTAACAATTATTAATAAACCATAACATTCCAAGCAAGAGGAGCAAGAAACAGGAAGTCCGTTCCTACAACAAGCAGTTTGGCCTTTAAACACCAAAAACACATTTATTTCCAACATGTTCACGGAAAAAAATGAAAAGAAAAAAATCAGCAAAAGAAAAGTATGGAAAGAGAAGAAAAAAGAGAAGAGAACGTAATTACAAAAGTCAGCCAAGCCTAACGAAACAGGGCTTTAAGCCAGTCGTAGCATTGCTCCTGAGCGATTCCATTTGTCACTTTCATTATTCATACTCAGCTGTAAACAGGGCTGAATGAGTTTTTGCCATTCTGAAACGGCAGGTAATTTGGCCCAAGCTAGAAGAGCTGCACTAAATGAGGAGGCAAATGAGAGGTGGATATGTGTTCACATGGTTAATTGAGAGAGAGGGAGAGGGAGCACAAAGAATTCTGGGTAATATGAGTAAATTAGTGTTCCAGAGCGGACCACTGTACAGCTGGGTACAGCTGGAACGCGACTACATGGAGAAAAAAATGCGATTTTGTGAGTAGTATTAAATAAGTACTTTTAAATGTAAAATTTTAGACACAAAATTGGGCAAAATGCATTTGTGGATGTCGCCGTGTTAGCTGTTCTTGGGACACCTGGCACATTGACTTTGAATTGTAATTACATTAATCAGTCACATCAGAGTCAAGCAAGCAAATGCGTCATAAAGAGCCTGTAATGTGACTCATAATGATCACAAATGTGTTCATTTAGAGACATTGCACCAGGGAGTACCGAAATAATACAATGGGTGATTGGTCAGGTCACACATCCGCACGCAGGGAGGGGGAAAGAGAGGGATGAAGGTTAAAGCTATAAAGGAGAAGCGGATCGTGTGGAGGCTTTGGGGCTCTGAACGTTCTCGAATCACCCCTGTGCTATCACTCTCCACACAGCAATCCATCAGTGCAGACCAAATTCTTAATGAAAAGGAAAATGAAGAGAAGGGAGAACGAGATCAAAACAATAGAACCTGGCTATACACCTCCCATTAGGCTCTAGCTGAAGACAGATTCATTATTCCCCAATAATACTCATATGAAGCAATTAACCTCCACCGTCATGTGTATAAATATGCATCTTCGACCAAGATGCCTTTGCAACGTCTGTTTTTTAAAAGACGGTGATTTTAAAAATGACAATTAGGGTTCATTGTAAAGTTGTATGGGTCTTGATTACAGGTCTGGAGCTACTGCTGGGTGACACATTCGGGGGGCCCATCATCTGCCCGTCAGTCAGAGTCAAAAGCTT